>JAJMAG010000137.1:0-60346 GCA_030564905.1 Geotrichum fermentans
GCTACACGCCGGATTTGATCGGATCCGGGCTTGCTGAGGTTGGAGTAGGCGCATCTCCTGCTATTTTCCTGAACGCGAGCAAGTTCAAGTTGTTGAAAAAGGTTGAAAAAGGTTAAAAAAAATTTATAAAATTCATATAGTCCAACATGTAGCAAAATACTACCAGGTGGTTCATCTTCAAATGTTCCTTTCACTTATCCTCAGGATCACTATCATCCGGAACATCTCACGAAACTACCAGTGTGACGGACCACTAAATCGATAGCGAGTGAGAATGAAAAATACTGGTAGTTCTGCAGCATTTCAACATAGGATATCTTAAAAGTCCATCATGAATAAAACATAATATTCTCATAGATAAAAACTATTTTAATACTTCACCATTTATTCTCCTCTGTTCACTGCCTGTGCCTGAAAAGCTATCAATAAATACTTTGAATCGGTAGTTGATTATACCCCAACCCTGATGAAAAGATCATTTCATTTCATTGACGGCCTGATCTGAGCTTTCTATTCCCTGAAACCAGCTCGCAAATGGCCGAGCATCAGTACGACCAGACTGAACAGAGCAATCAGCTTGCCTTTTTACTAAGGCAATTGGCTGAAACCACAGGCACTGGTGGCACCAATGACGCCACGAATCAATCTGAACCCCAGGCTCTGCAATACTCGCACGAGACTCCCGTATCGACGCCGGTTCAGCCTTCTCTGAAGGAGGAAAAGAAACACATACCTGAATCACGGTTTCTTCAAGAGACCCACATAGACCCGCATAGCATCACAACTTACTCAGCGAGTTTACGGTATGTTGTGGAGGTGCTTGCTCGAGAACCCATGTTCAAGGACAATGTACGATTGCTCATCGAAGACCAGGAGCACCAAGAGAAAAGATGGTACTCAGAAAGGCAAGATATTGTGCGTCGCCAAAGTATACGCGATAGCGGTCGAGAAAAACTTGCGAGCATGCTCAAGATGGTTGGCGGTACTACTCCGACGAGCACAAGCGAGGCTGAAAAGGAAGAAGCTAATCAGAAGGAACTGGCGGCATTTGACAATAGAGTGTACAGAATGCTGAAACATTTGGCCCGTGATACTACGCAGCGGCTCGCGGAACTTCGGGTACCTCTTTTTTGTATACGTCCAGAGTTGATTTCGAATCAGGTATTGCAAGATCGAAAAAAGCTTTTGGAGTTTCTGCAGGATTTTTGCGAGGATTAATTACAAGTCGAAGTAAGTGAGTGGAAGAGTCCTATATGTTTCTAATATACATGTCATGAAAACAGCATGGACGCGCAAGTTACGCGGATCTGTAGCGGACCGAGTAGGTTCCGTTACTCTCGCCAAAGTAGGCGACGTCGCCGTTGGTGAAAAGACCGGTTTCAACAACACCGACAAGTAGCTTGATCTTGTGGTCAAGCTCAGCAACTTCCTCGGGCTTTAGGGGAGGGAAGACGGCGTCAAGGATGAAGTTATTGTTGTCAGTGACAATAGGACCAGCTTTAGCTTTTCCACCCTCACGCAGAACGACACTAGTAGCGCCGAGGTTGTAGAGATCTGCAGTGACCTTGTTGTAGGACATGCTAACAACCTCGATGGGGATACCCTGAGTCCAGTTCACACCCAGAGCCTGACTCTTTTTCCTGTAGTCTGCAACGAGAATGAATTTTTTAGCACACATCGAAACAAGTTTCTCCTGGAAAAGGCAAGCGCCGCCGCCCTTGATGCAGTTCAGTTGAGAGTCAACCTCATCAGCACCGTCAAAGGCAATATCGAGATCGCCAACCTTGAAGGAGTCGATGGATCCCACAATGAGGCCTGCCTTTTGTAGGAGCTGTCTGGACTGGAAGCCAGTTGGCACAAAGATGACGTTCTGGACATCAGAGCGTTGTGAGATGCGGTCGACAACGTACACAACGGTGGACCCTGAACCAATACCGACGACCTTTGCATTCTGGGGAAAATGCTCGTCCACCGCGAGGTAGGCGGCCGCCTTTTTGGCAGCCTCGACTAGGTCGACCGCTGTCTTTACGGCGGGAGTACCGTTGGCAGTAGGCGTAGAGTCTGTAGTCATTTTTCGAGAGTTTGAGGGACCAGGGTACAAAGAAGCAGGGTTCAGGAAGCGAACTGAGTTGTATTTAAAAGCCGTTGGTACTCGAAAATAAAATTTTTCAGTGTTTGTGGAGAAGGAAGTGTAGCCGCAGCGAAACGGTCTGTCACATCCCAGTTGGGCAATTCTTGAAGCGGAACGGGAAATGCGAATGACTGGCGATCGAGACCGTGAAAAGTTGCCAGCGAAGGAAACCGCCAATTGTCGGGCGGCAAGCACCGAGGAGCCCCGGGCGGAAGGGGCGGCGTGGGAACCCACAAAGAGTGTGCGAAACATACCAGATCTAGCGTAGGGAATGTCGCAGCGTTTAGTCACAGCGTTTAGTCACAGCGCGCGAGCGAAGTAAGCAGGGGATGGGCTGGACGCGTCGGTGATAAACCAAGTTTCTTGTATTAGGTGCTCTTTACTTATGGCTAGCACACAATGCAGTATGCTGAACGGAGGCGCCTCTTGGATGTGCAACGTGTATTTTTCCGCCGCTCTCGGGTCTTTTCTTCTGTTCTGCGATCTTTTCGTCTGTGGATTATTCCTTTGACGTGAGGCGCAGACAAGAAAAAAATGACTGATAAAAAAAAAAGGGCAAGGGTACCTCTAATAAATCACTATATATCATTGTATTTGCACGCAAATTGTCCATATTGTGATACAATATGCGTGATTCGATCCATGTTCAAGATCTACATCGTTATATCCAGTGGACAAGTAGACACACTCCAGCCTTAATATCCTTTGTATACTGATAATGCCTTGAGGCAAGTGAAAAATCGCCCTTGAGAAGACGAAAAAAGTGCGTGAACCCGCAACGCATCAGCGCCGTCATCTCTGATTTTCAACCAACATCTATCATCGAAACCATCGCAAGTATTTATTGCGCTCGCCTTAATCCATTTATACTGTCGCTCTGGCACCCATCACTTACGGCCCGCACAAACTAATTTCATCTCCTTTGTGCTTTTTAAATCTATATCTATATCTTTCAGGTAAGTACTTTGTGCCATGATAGCCAGCTGCCTTCTGCTCACACAGACAGAACACAAAACGCCACTCTGAATCAATCATGTCAGCCACTACAATACACACTTTGCAATCTGGTGCCAAGAGCCCTGACGCAACATCAGCTGCCACCACCGCCTCGACCCTCGTGGAAGAACCCAGCGCGCCAAAGGCACTTTTCATCCCTGGCGCTTCTCGCCCAGTAGATGCTGCTGCTGCCAAAAAGACCAAGAAGCGCAAGCCCAAGAAGAGACCATCCAAGCAGAATTCTGAAGAACCTGAGGGATCTGTTTCTACTATTTCCGTTACTACAAATGATGCTGAGCCTGCTGCTGCAGCTACTCTAGAAGACCCCAAGTTCACTGATGATCTGAAAGAACTTCTCGTAACGGCTTTTCCTGAAGAACCAGAGGAAGAACCTGAGCAAGAAAAACCTCTGGAACAGGAGGACCAAAAGCAAGAAGATTCCGTCATTCCTTTCCTTACTTCACCTGGCGATCCCATCACCGAACTTCTTAATAGACGACTGCGCACCGTCCAGAAGAGAAAGCTGCGCATTGATAAAATTTCACAAGCTGCCTTGAGTGGGAAGACTCTGAATGCTGACCAGGAAGCTTCGCTCAAAGACAAGAGCTACGTCGAAGGGATGCTGAAGGAGCTCACTGACGCTTGGGATGCAAACAATCTGCGCTTGGAGCAGCAGCGCGTTGCCGCCGAAAAGGAAAAGGCTGCTCAAAAGGAGCAAATCAAGGACCTCATAATTGCAGCCAAGGATCTAGGTATTCAACAGGGAGATGACAAGATCTTTACTCTCATCAGATTCCTTAGAACTGCGAGTATCAAAAGACAGCTCGCTGCGCAGAATCTTAGTGTCACCCCCCAGTCCGCCGGGTTTGAAGCGCTTCTTCAGCAAGTCTACAATGGAGATGAGAGCTCCATCGAAGCAGTCACCAAGCTTTATGCCGGCGCTGAAGATCTGGTTGCCGAGGACACTGTTTCGTTCAAGGTCGTTAGAGACATTTCTAGACTTCCTGAAGACGTCATTCTTGCAGGTGGTGATGTCGAAGAAGAGATTGAGGAAGCACAAGGAGAACCAGCTACTGAGGATCAGGTCACCGGAGAGGAAGAAGTTGATACGGCTGCCCAGGGAGTGTCCCAAATCTCTTTCCTGCAAGAGAGCGAGCTTGACGAGGGCACTTCTGACCTTTCCACTGTTGCTAATACTGTTAACACCTCTGCCCCTCTGGAGACTGATAATAGCACTGTCGGGGCTGCTCCTGTGGAATCAGTCACCGTCCCCACGACCTCTCAATCTGTTGAATCTGCTAACGAGCCCACCGTGGCCAACCCTCCTGTTACTTCATCACCCGCGGACACACCTACCGCAGAGGAACACGCTACACCTACTTCTGAAGAAATCAAGCCCAAGAAGAAAAAGAACAACTATTACCGCCGTAACCGAAACAACAACAACAACAACGCCAACGCTAACTCAAACACTAATACCAATGCGCCCAAGGTAAAGTCTCAAGCAAAGGCATCATAATATTACATATCATGTAGTCATTTAAAGAAAAGTTTTGTATTTGTATCTATTGTATTCTTTACATGTTTGTGTTCTTGGAGACACCCTCTTAACGGAGAAAAATCTGCAGCGAGACAAGAATGAACCCTGCCATAAGAAAGATGTACTATGATGCACAATTGATTGATCTGGGCGTTGATGAGAGGTAAGATCCCGACCCAAAGGCTGAGCTCAAACGCAATACGCAAAGGTCCCCAAAGAAGAGGCTCCAAAACGGAGTCTCATAAGCTGGAAAGATCCGGGGGTTTGCGTTAACATTGCAGCAGTCCAGATCACGCCGCTGCAACCGCAGTAAAGTTAGCCCGCCTCAGCGTTCCCATCATTGCCGTTACAGAAAAAAAAGAAGTGAAAAAAAGTGAAAACTTTGAATTTATATGCCCCCCTCAAAAAAATTGGAATCAGGGCAAGGGCTATGGATCTGATGGGAGATAGGACTGCTCGGGGGTTCTGGAGCCTTACAGAACCCTTCACAAGACCTAAATTCCAAACAAAAATTTGTGGGTGCTTCTTTCTGCATCTCTTTTATCAGATCCATCGTCATCTCCATCTCATTTCCACTTTGCTTCCTTGACGAGGCCAGACGATCAGCTACCTCCGGAGCTACTTAGTCGCAACAGAGGATTTTATCTCTCACTCTCGCACTCCTCCCGCCCAAATCGCCCCCGTAATAGTTGATAACAATGACCGAAGACAACATTGAGACCGCAGTCAAACTCAAAAATGAAGGCAACAAGGCCCTTCTTGCCAATAACTACGAAAAGGCCATTGATTTGTACACTCAGGCTATTGAACTGGATGCCACTAAAGAAGTTTACTTTGCCAACCGTGCTCAAGCATATATCAAGGAAGAAATGTATGGTGCTGCCTTGGAAGATGCAAGCAGTGCGATCACGCTGAACCCGGCTTACACGAAGGCCTATTACCGACGTGCAGTAGCAAAGACTGCCTTACTCAAGTATAAAGATGCTTTGAAAGATTTCAAGACGGTGGTGGAACGTGCACCGGGTGATAAGGACGCGCGGGTAAGGCTGGACGAGTGCCAGAAAATCGTGAGAGCTCAGGCGTTTGCAAAGGCCATTGAGGTCAAGAACGCACCATCGCTAGCTGATAGTTTGGATGTCAAAGGAATGACTGTGGAAAAGACCTATGATGGTGCCAAATTGGACATTACATTTGAGGAGACTGAAGACAGCGAAAATAAGAGCATTAACAAGGGACTGAAGGTTGTTGTCACAAAAGAATTTGTCCAGGACATGATCTCGAGGTTTAGGAATGGAAAGCTTATCGATCGCAAGTATGTCTTTGCACTTACTCTACAGGCCATGAAAATCTTTCAGAATGAGCCTACCATGGTAGAAGTTCAACTGCCTGCCGACAACACCGACAAAAAGTTCATTACCGTGTGCGGAGACACTCACGGGCAGCTGTTTGATCTCTTAAACATCTTTGAGCGTAACGGTTACCCAAGCGAGGACCACATGTATCTCTTCAACGGCGACTTTGTCGACAGAGGATCGTGGTCAACAGAAATCGCTCTGCTCCTCTACGCATACAAGATTCTATACCCCACATCCTTCTTCATTAACCGCGGTAACCACGAGGCTGACGATATGAACAAAATGTATGGTTTTGAGGGTGAGTGCAAGGCCAAGTACAAAACCGATAAGGTGTTTGGACTTTTTAGCGAATCCTTTTCTGCTCTTCCCTTGGCTACCCTGATCCATGATCAGTATTTGGTACTTCATGGAGGCTTATTTTCAGACGACAATGTGTCGCTTGATGACATTCGCAAATACAACCGCTTCTCTCAAAAACAGCCTGGCACCTTTGGTATCATGATGGAGATGCTATGGACCGATCCTCAAGTCGCTCCTGGAAGACAACCCAGCAAACGTGGAGTGGGTATCCGATTTGGACCTGATGTCACTGCACGGTTCTGCGAAGCCAACGGTCTCAAGGCCATCATTCGGTCACATGAAGTCCGCATGGGCGGTTACGAGCGTGAACACAATGGCAAGCTTGTGACGGTGTTTAGTGCACCCAATTATTGTGATTCGCAGGGCAATAAGGGTGCTTATATCAATATTAGAGCCCCGGCCTGTGAGTTAGAGTGCAACACCTTTGAGGCCGTTCCGCATCCCGATATCAAGCCAATGGCCTATGCATCCAAACTTATGTACTAAATAGCGGAAAGAATTATCTAGCTACATATATGTAAAATAAGGCGAGAGTGTACAAGAATACAAAAGAAAATGAATGATACTAAAAATATGCGGCATACGAAATAATATACGAGCTATAATAAATAGGCGTGTAGGCAAGAAAGGGCGAGCAAGTATTATAAAATTAGTTAGCCAGATAAAAATTAAGCCTCAACAAAAGCTCTGTAGGTTACCAGATCAGTGGCATTCTCAAGCGTAATGGGTACGCCTGGAGCAATGAAAACGACAGATCCAGGGAAAAGCTCAAGAGAGGTGCCCTTGCTTAAAAGAGTAGCTGATCCGGCGGTGGTGATCATGATGGAAGGGCCCTCAAGTGCATCAACAGATGCACCGGCGCCAGCCCCTACCTTGCCCTCTAAGACAGAAAATTCGGCAATTGGGGGGTCGTATAGGATGAACTCAGCATCGCCCTTGGGGTGGGCCCGAGGAAATTCCAGAGCCTTCATCTTTTGCTCAATTACTGGTGCGTAACTGTAAGTCAGCATGGACACCAGATTTTCAACATCCTTGAATTTAGGAGTGAAGCCAGCGCGTACGACGTTATCACTGGCCGCCATGCATTCGATGATATCGCCAGAAATATATGCGTGAGGGTCCTTGGCACGCAGGAACATGGCTTCTCCAGGGACCAGAGAGACGTAGTTCAGCATAAGACCGCCGCAGAAAAGGCCGATGTCATTTGGGAATTGATCGTTTAGGCGCACAATCAGATTGGCAAGCTCAGTGCCCTTACGCAGATTGTTTGTAGCACTGACGGGTTCCGAGAAGAAGGCCAGGGCGTCCCCACCAAAGTTAGCAGCATCGGTCTTGGCTCTAGAGACAAGACGAGCAGCAGCATCCTCAACTTCGGCAGTTTGAGCATTCATGAGTTTGCCAAACAGGCGTTGGAGTGCAGCTCTATTGGCCTTATCCTCCGCAGTGCCCTCGCTAGCGGTTTCTTGGCCAGAAATCGCGGTTTTGAATGCCTCGACCTCTACCTCTCCACCGACAATTTCCTTAAACTCAGGAACGGCGTCCAGCAAAGCAGCAATTTGATCCAGGGGCCTAAATCCGCAAAAGCCCTCAAAGGCCGTTACAGCAATTGCCATCTCAGGCTTGTGGTTATCATCCGGATAATTTTTGGGATCATTTTTGTGCAAGATCTTTCCCAACTCCTTGTCCGGGTGCGCCTGAATACTTAGGGCCTTGCGGATACTCAGCACCTTGAACAAGAAGGGGAGCTCTCCAGCGCCAAACTTGGAGGCGACGTCCTTGCCCAGTAGCTCTGGGTTCTGCTCAATAAGCGATCGCAGGGGAATGCCGGTGGAAGAGTTCTTTGAGGGTACGGAGGGGTGAGTGCCCATCCAGAGCTCAGCATAGGGCTTGGCCTCATCAATGTGAAACTCAGGGTTCGCTCTGGCAGCAAACTGTGCAACAGCAGAAGAGGAGCCCAATTTGCCCCAGTCGTATGACTGGACGCCTAAGGAGTTAGCAAGAAATCATCCTGACTTCGCTAAAATCGTGTTGATTGCTCGAATTACTGCAGATTTGTTCTGAGTGAGAAGCACATACCACAGTTGAGCTGAAAGAGAGAAGAAGACATGATCAATTACTAGCAGTAGTTGGTGGAATACTGAAAATGGGATTGGTGTCAGCGCAAGAGGAGAACAAGAAGAATGAAGACACGAAAAAAGTGTCATTTTATATTCGACGTTGATGCCAGCGTTGGGCACATAATCCAACTAGGGTGAGAAAAGCCTCACATATTTCTTCTTTCGCGCGTGTATGAGGCCCCCATCCGCTTCTTTGGGCTTTTTCGACGCCAATAAAAGAGCCACGCCGTGCACAGGGGCCTCGCAGTGACAGCGGCGTGTAAAAGACTTCTGGAATTATGTTTACACTTTGGACTACGTTGGCCTATAGCATGGCCGCCGTCTCTAATTAACGCTAACGCGAGTTGTAGATGGACAAAACAGAACTTCTATTATTAACACTGCGCAAATAGAATGTAAAAAAAAAAAAAACAGAACCAAAAAAAAATAAGCAAAATAAAGAAATGAATAGCAGGAGGATGCGCATGAAATATGAAGTAGGAAGAAACTAGCATGAACACTCTTGAAAGACATACTACTTTTTCTCCTCGGGGATGTTGGTCGACAGCCAGGAGAGACCCTCGACCAGGCCCTCGCCAGTCTTGGCTGTAGACGCGACTACGCACCAGGTGCGGCCCTTGAGAGTGTCTAACTGCAGCTTCTCGGTGACTTCCTTGGGGTGCATGGCATCAGGAAGATCCTGCTTATTTGCAAACACCAGCAAAAGGGCATCCTTCATTTCCCTGTCATTGATGATTCGATGCAGCTCCTGTCTGGCCTCATCAATACGCGCCTTGTCGGCAGAGTCAACAACAAAAATCAGGCCTTGAGTACCTGTAAAGTAATGTCGCCAAAGGGGGCGGATCTTTTCTTGTCCACCAACGTCCCACACATTGAATCGAATGTTCTTATATGTAAGAGTTTCGACGTTAAATCCTACTGTCGGTACTGTAGAAATGCTATTCGGGTTATTAGCATAGTTGCGTTTGTGGAATATAAACAAACATACCCTTGGTTCAGTTTGAGTTTATACAAGATTGCTGGGGAGTAGTTAGTACTGTTATCTCATTAGCATAGGTAGTTGTAGGGAAAACTTACTGGTCTTGCCAGCGGCGTCAAGGCCAAGCATCAAAATTCTACACCTCATGTTAGATTCACGATAACATCACAGACGGTTAAATCAGGCCATACCTAATTTCTCTGCTACCAAATAGCTTAGACTAGGCCATAGTTAGCATTCGACCTCTTGAACTCTTGCAATGTATCGGCATACAAAAATTTTTGACATAGAAAGACCCATGTTGAATTAGTCGGGTAGATTCGAACAGAGTAAAAAGGGTATCGATAGCTGGGTTGGCTAAAAAGTAGTAGCGTTCTGATTCTCTACGTTGATCAGGGGCTAAAGGTCGCGTGCGTGGCAGGTGCTGCTCTTATCACGTTTGAAAGGGTCTGCGGCAGAAGTGGTCTTGTAGATGTAGGTAAGGTGATTGGATCAGAAGATGGGGATTGAAGTGATGAGCACGATTTCGTAAGATTAGTGGGCGTGCTTGCTGTGTGACTTATGGTCAATTATAATAGAGACGAAGTTGAGCTTGTGAATTCGACGTGCTACCCTTGCAAGGAAAGCGATCAATGGTTACGATCTAAGAATGTTGTTTTTGATGCGGTGGTACAAAGTTCAAGGGCGAAGAATTTCGCAAGGAGAAAATAATAGTGGATATCGTTATATGTCGCCGTGTCCTTTCTCTAAAGCGATGTGGAGCTGCTTCTGGAAAAGGAGATTCCCGCTAACGCATCGCTAAAAGCGCTACATATATCGCTAATCTCATTCTGCTATCAACAAACGTTTCTCTACTACGAGCGCAGCGCGAAATCAAAACGGTTCGCAGTGAAGAGTTGAACTCAACGTTTCCATAGATGCATTCATCGTTCAACGTTGTTCTTACAATAGCAGTAGCGTCAAGAAAGCGCGCATTATGCCTTCATCTAAGCGCTGGAGCCATATACGCGTCGCGCTATGTGCCCATTTACGCGAGGCGTCTCTTACGCGACTAGTAATATATTCACTAAGCGCCAAAACGAAACGCACATAGAACTACAAGAAATTGGCATCGGACCTCGCATTTTTGCAACGACACGTCGTCCTTTTGATCTTTTCAAGGTGTTGCTACAAAGGAGGCTTGATTATGTTTATGACCCACTCTGTTCTTTCCGGTTGCATCAACAATGGGTGATTTTTGCTGCTCTAAGGCTACATGCATACATGTAGTACAAAGAAAGATATATAAACGTCAATAGCATGAATAGATTAAGCCGGTCTGGCATATGCTGTAGGAAATGCTCCTCTCATGCCGTTAAGCTCTCCTTCAGTCCACCCGTCTCCCACGTCCTCTCCTACCACCTGGATTTTGTCTCCCGCTTGTATCGTAATTTCGTCCTCGGTCTGGGCGTCGTAATTGTACAGCGCAATCATGTAGACAACCTTCTTGGCTCCCCGCTTAGGTGCCACCGCTGGACCCTTCTTCTTGTTGAGGTTCTTGGAATCGCCAGTGGCAGTGGTATTGGACGTGCTTACGGAGGCGATAGATGCCACAGGCGCTATTGGGGCTTGCACTTCTTCTGTGTACGATGCAGGAACGAGACCTTCCTGGCCGCTGCTATTCCGTACCATAATCCAACCAGATCCATCATCTGGGTCCACAATCACAAGCTCTTCACCATCTCTGGCACTAATTTCACCCTCACCAGCACCGGTATAAGCATATAGCATCTTGACTCGAGGCTCTGAAGTTGTGTGACTTTCGTCCGCACCGTTAGACTCATGCTTCGACTTGGATCTACGGAAGGACGATAAGAAACCTCCCTTGTGCTTTCCATGCTCATCGAAATTAGATGACTTGTGCGTAGCAGTCGTAGATGTTGAAGTGATAGGTTGCAGATTGTTCGCATGGTGAGAGTGTGAGCCACCCTCACTAAACAATCCCAAAATGCCTCGCCGTTTCTTCGTCTCAGCTATTGGGGTAATACTATTCATATCTTTGTCTCCTGCAGCAACCTCAATAGTTTCCACTTCAACCTCTTCGATCGTCTTGGCAGTCTCATTATACGTCAATGCCTGGAGTGCGGATAGGGATCGCCCAATGTATTCCAGATAACTTCCTCTTGAAATCTTCCCCGCAACCAAATCTTTCAACGCGGTTTTCTTTTGTTCCTGTGCAGCAGTATATGCTTCAATTCTCGCCTTACTAGTCCTATCATGTTCGTCATACTTCGCCTGCGCATCAGACAAACGTGTTCTAAGGTATTGAAGAGCCGTATTATCAGTAATCATTTTTTCATCGTCGTGCCAAATTGGCGATGGTTGGTAATAAAAGTCGCTAGGCTCGGTCCATTGGGCGAGGTTGTGCTTCAAGAACATGGCCGAATCCAGAGCAGGATCGTTTTGCGCGACAACTCCAGACATTCCAGTGAGACAGGCCTTGCTTCGATCATAGCATCCTTGCTCCATATCAATTGCCTGGTTCCAAAAGTGGTTGAGCATTTGTACACGAGCCTCGTTCACCCCTTGCAGTTGGTCGAGAAGTTCTGGAACATCTTCGTGGTAATACTTGTCTTTGATACGATTGGCAACGTTGATTTTAATCAAATAAACGTTTTTGTCGTTATTCATCTGAACTTCCTTTTCTTGAAGTTTTCGATTGGCCTTCTCTGAAGACGATTTAGAAGCCTTCATTCGAGTATTTTCCATAGTTTGGCACGATGCGTCATAAGAGGCCTTACTTTTTTTCAATTCATTGTAGAAGCTTTCGCGGTCTTCCATAAGTTTGTCGTGATACAGGCTGAAGCGTCGACGTAGGTCGTCAAATCTCACCCCTACACCACGAATTTGGTCTGAGACTTGAAGCCCAAGTTCGTTAGACAGGCGAAGTCTTTCCTTTCCCAATAATTCCGTTTGGTTAAGGATTTCCGACCAAGTAACAAGAGACGCACATTCAAGGGATCCTGGGGTGATAACAGGGTTTTCACCCACACTGATTATAGTCGATATCTTAGCCTTTTTCTCGTAGTATTTGGCAGAGAGAGCCGTGAGTCGCTGTGAATATTCCTTCTCAATTGCTGCACGTTCCTGATAGAATGAGTGGATATCTTCCATCCATTTGATGCCCTGGCCGAGCCATGCGTCCACCGATTTGTATCCATCCTAAACGAAGTTAATAATGCGCAAAGTGGTAGCAGCCGTCTAGTATACCTTCAAGTCGTCGCCGAAGCTGACAGCTAAAGGCCCGGTGCCTTGGTCCGCCATTGTATCTGGTCAAAAATTATTCGAAAGTAGTATTGTAGGAGCGTAAATGCTTGAAGTTGGAAGTAGCAGTGACAGTAGAAGTGACAGAATAGTTTGTGGGGTGTTGGTTGTTCGCTTGGTGCAAAATGCCAAACTGAAAGGGAAGAGCGATGGGGAGATCATTTGCTGCTCAGATAGTACAAGCAAAAGAATACGCCGTCATAAGGCGTAGCAAAAACGTACATTTGAGTCTCCCAACGTAGTCTTCATCACTGGGAAAAGCCGCTGGTGAGGGAAACGAAAAGGTAAACAAAAAAACACAAAAATTTCCTATCGACTACCAAAAATCGCCATCTTCTCTTTCTTCGTCTTGGACTTTGTAGTCACATCATCAATCCATTTTTGAATCTGAACCAGATCATCCAGATCACCATGTCCGTTGATTTCCAGGCCGTTGCTGAACAGTTCACCACCTTCTACTACCAGCAGTTCGATCAAGATCGTTCTCAGCTTGGAAACCTTTATCGCGATGCCTCTATGCTGACCTTCGAAACTTCTCAAGTCCAGGGCGCCAAGGATATTGTGGAGAAACTCGTCTCTCTTCCTTTCCAGAAGGTCGGCCACCGCATCACCACTCTTGATGCTCAGCCTGCTTCCCCCACTGGAGGTGACATCATTGTTATGGTCACTGGCGAGCTTTTGGTCGATGAGGAGCAAAACGCACAGAGATACTCCCAGGTCTTTCACCTTGTGCCTGAGCAAAACTCTTTCTACGTCTTCAATGACATCTTCCGTCTCAACTACTCTTAGATTGCTGCGGCAATGGCGAAAGGCAATTGTGCCCTGTGTCCTCTATTAGTTTACGCATGATGTTTGTTAGTTGAATAATGATAACTTTTTTCCCATTATCTATCCTCCCTAATACTTCCTTTTCAATGCATCGTTAGTCGATTTGCATCAGTAAAACATGAAATTCTTGAAGCAAACTTTAAACATTAGCTTAAATCGTTCATTTCGTTGTCTTATTTTGCGTTTATTGGACTCGTAAAGCACGTTCGATCCTTTTTGGAGGAGTTATGTGACGTGGGAGGTTTGTTGTGAGTTTTGTATTCATCCCACATACTTGATTGCTTCCTCCTCCAGTTTACCAGTTCAAATACTTCCATGTCAGATACTCCCCCCGTACCCGAGAGACCAGGCCGTAAGAGTCTAGAGGTGAGAATCTGGCTTTCTTATTAACACATGGTCTAACAATATAGGCTGACCCAACCCCTTCCATTCCCAGGCGTCCAGCAAACCGACCATCGAAGAAAGACTCGGATAGCGGGTCTGAGGGATTGAGCAGTGAACCTGGGTTTGACTTCGTTCAAAGCAATGCCAGCACACCGACCATCCCGACCCGTCGCCCGGTTCGGACTACCCCTTCTCCGAAAATCCCTGAAGTCTCTAGTGTCCCACCCAGAGAAGAACCTTCCATTGAAGCACCTATCTCGGAGGTGACTGAAGCTAATCCAATTGTGCCCAATATCCCCACTACTAGACCTCAAAAGAGTCCAGCTGTGCTGAAGAGAGATCAATTGTCATCCGTTCCTTTTGAGTTTGAAAACGAGACTAATTTGGTAGACAGTCTAGAGCAGAAGGAAATAGAACCCATTGTACAGCCTCCTGCTAGACCATTGTCACGCCCGGGAAAAAAAGTTGAAGAGAGTAGCATTCCCTCTTTGTCCTCCTCAAATTCAAGTGATCCATCTGAAGAGGTCACAGAGACACTCCCCCCTACCTTGCCTTCTACCCGTCCAACCCGACCTCCTTCAACTGGTCCCGTCAGTTCTCCCGCATTGCCTTCACACAGGCCTTCTAGACAGAGCTCAACTGTTGACTCCGAAACAAATACCCATGTGAGTCTCCCATCTGATCATCACTCGGCTAGCCCAGATATTATTGGAAGTCTTCCTACTAGGCCAACTAGACCTCTTTCTACAACGCCTGAGACTGAAGATTCTCTACCTACTATTCCTTCAGCTCGCCCATCTCTTTCTCAATCTGCTAAGCTCGAGCAGTCCTCTTCTTCCACTCTCGAAAAGGAAGAAATAGTTCCTGCAATCCCTTCTACGCGACCTTCTAGGTCACTTTCGCCTACGCGGAAACAATCCGTTGCGTCTAGCTCGGAATTTACTGAATGTCAAGTTGCTGTAGAATCTGACAACACTCCTGCTATTCCTTCAGCAAGACCTGTAAAATCTTCTTCAGCAAGCCGTGAAATGGAAACGAATTCCCATTTGATCCCTTCTTCTCGTCCCGCGAGAAAGCAAGCAACCCCAAACGAGAGCGAAGCTAATATTCCTAGTCACTCTGCTAGTGCGATCTCGCAAGAAACTCCAATTGAGAGTGAGGCTAATATCCCTAGCCCCTCTACAAATACTCTCTCGCAAGAAACTCCAATTGCTGTGAATGAAGAGTCAATTGGAAATACAATTCGGAATGTCGCAGAGGCAGCCTCCCCCACTGGGATTTCAGCGCGCGAGCAAGATGAAGTTAATCCAGTTATTGCAGCCATTGAGACCACCCCCGTTTTACCTGGTAAGAATAGTATCCCTCCCCGGCCTATTCATAGACCTGTTCGCCCTTCTCCTACGAGTGCTGTACGCGAGGACTCTCCTATTGCCGCAATTGATGCTGTTCCTACAATAGGGGGCAAAACAGAAGCAGTACCTGATGAGGCCCAAGAAGCTGGGGAGAAGTTGGAAACACCCTCGGAAAAGACTGGAGAGACTTTTGAGAACGCGGGGAAAGAAATTTCTGAAAAAAAGAAGGAAGTCGCCGACCCTGAAATTGAGACTTTGGAGAAGACTGCTGAATTTTCAGTGAAGCCCAGTGACAACGAAGAAGGTCATCCGAGTTTTTCAACCGCTAGGCCTACCGAGCCGTCCAAAGAGCCCACTCCAGAAAAGACTGCTGATCTTTCAGCGAAGCCTGGTGACAACGAAGAAGGTCATCCAATTGTTTCTACCGTTGGGCCTAGCGAGCCGTCCAATGAGGTAGCTCCTGCCTCTGAAGCTGAACCCCCTTTGCCTGTGGTAACTGGTGAGAACATTGTGAAATCTGATGAGTCAACTGAATCGAAACCCAGTGAACAAGTCAAGGAGATTGTTACGAAACCTGATGTTGTATCTCCTGCTCCTGTCCGTCCCATAGTCCCTGCCCGTCCCTCCAAGCGGCCACCTCCTCCCGTTAAACGCCCCTCTGTAGAATCGACGGGACACGGGCCTGGTTCGTCTGATGCGGCTCATTCCAAACCTGCTGTCCCTCGCCGCCCACAGAAACTTTCTCCGGGTGGTATAGCTGCTGCATTCGAGACAGAAAATCGAAAGCCCCCGGCTCCTCCTACCAAGCCTAAACCACCTGCCAAGCTCGGCAAGGTTGGTGCGCTTAGAGCATCTTTGTTCAAAGATTTAGATAACGTCATTTCGCGTGGAGGTGTACCTATGCCTATGGGCTTTCCTAAACCTCCGTCAGCCACAAGCCCTGAAAAGGAACTTAGTGAGAGAGACGCCGGTGCAGCCGAGAAAGCAGAAGAGGAGGGTCCAGCTCCAAGTGAAAAGAAACTGACAGATGTAAGAAGAGGGCGTGCAAAGGGTCCACGAGGTCGCAAACTCCCTGCGGCGGCGAAATCCGCATACTCGACGATTGTAACAGATGTGTGGTCAGTCGGGCCTGAAAACCTAGCTGTCGCTGAGCCCTATAAAGAGGATAAACCAGCCCTAAAGGACGATATTGTTGAGAAGGATGAAGTTTCTGTTCCTTCTACTGCGCCCGTTGATAAAGCAGATTTGGAGATAGTCGAATTGGCCCCACGCGATTCGGGCCACGGTACTGAGGTGAAACAAGATGCAGGTAGCGACACTATCATCGAGCCAGCCGCAGTGACGCCCAAGAAAGAGAAGGAAGATGACATTGAAACTGAGTCTTCCGATGCAGGTCTCAAGTCTGTGGCTGGTGAACTTGAAAGCAAATTGGAAAGTTTTGTGAGCTCAGTGAAGGAGGCTGTCATTCCAAGTATGAAGTCTGAGAAACCGGAAAGCGCTGATAAGGAGGTCATTGAGCCTGAAATTGACTCTGTTAAGATTGAGCCTGATGATGCTGAGCCCATTAAGATTGAGCCTGAGGAGATCAAGCCTGTTGAAACTGAGCCTGTTGAGGTCGCACCTGTTGAGGCCGCACCTGTTGAGACTAAGTCTGCTGAAACTGAACCTGTTGAGATTGCGCCTGTTGAGGTTGATTGTGAGCAGCCTGTCAAGAACGTTACTACATCTTCAGAGACTCACGATGTTACTTCACCCACATTGGATATATCAAAGGCAGCAACAGCTGAAAAATCCTCAATGTTTGGACTTACTACTTCTGGGGAGCCGCGTGATAGCCTTGAAACAAAGTCCCCCTCTTTGGCTAAGATTAAGGACGCGCCGATTAATGCGGAATCGAGCGCATTGCCTGTTTCCAAGACGACTGAAGCTTTTGATGAGAATATTGAGCCTGTCACTGTCGCTGCGACTACGAGCATTCGTAAGAATGGAGCTAACGAAAGCAATGCTGCTGTAGATGTTGTTGATGATGATGATGATGATGATGATGTTATCGTTACGAAGGTGACAAAGCAGCAAGATGATGACGGGACGATCTCCTTGGCATGAAAAGAGATCTTCAGGTACACAGATCTACAATATCAATGATATCACTATATAGGAGAACTCTGAGTATGTCGTGCGAATTTGAATACATGTATCAATTGATCATTTTAGGCATTGTAGGTATTGATACCAGTTGACTCTTACCATGTAGCGCATACATATCGTTCGTTCATTGATTTCCATAAACACGTATGTATATGTGGACTGGATCAAGCGGGTACACACTGATCAGCACCTCGGTTTCCCCTGCGTCCAGGGTTTCTGCTGTTGTTACTTACATGTGTACACATACAGTTTGTGTGTGTGCGTACTAGATACACTGTGCATATAGTACATGGTCGCCCTTAATTAATTAGCCATGCCTGTCGACGCTACATCAGCGTACAGACGTCTGTGAGGATTGATCAATGTGCAATCAATGATGATTGATATCATCAATTATAACTGGCTGGTAGTAATTTTAGTTGCATGTGAGTTGGTGTTATTTCATTTCGTAAATGCATACAAGGGGCTGGCCTCATCGAATTCAGTTTCAAGTTTAAAGCAGTGTCCACAAGTGTTCTTAATAGGTCATTGATTCATCAGAGCGTACTAGTAATGCTATATGTCACACGCCAGTCCACAAAGTGAGCCTCAACGCGTTGGTTATATATATAACATATATATATAGGATACCGGCCTCTAGAGCGCCAGCTTTCTTTCTGAGGGGAAAATTCAGGCGCTAGTAGTAAACCACAGGGCACGCGCATTCCATTCCAATGACCCGCCATGACGTCCAATCGATGGCTGGCTAGTCTGCCACTTGGTGGGGCGTCCGTGTATGTGTACCTGACAGCCGTTTAGGCAACCAAAGCTCGCACGAAGTCATGATTAATGATTAATGCTGTCCACAGGTACACCTGGTACTAAGCAAATTGGCTGAACATCAAAGATCCAAATTGCAATCATTGATTAGTTAGAAGGTCGACACAGCCTCCATAGCCGTGTGTCGATCGCAAGGCTAGGCCGGCTGGCACCCTAAATAATTCTGGGCGTTATAGGCTAAATTTAAATGAATTCTTTGTGTAATATGAACTGCTTTCGAATCTACGTATTCTCTTTTCTGCTTTCAGAAGGATGTTGATATGATGATTCGCTTTGCTATGATTGAGCGATGGTTTTTTTTTTTCATTTTACTTGAAATTCGTTCAAAATGTATCGCGTAAGGGGGTCGCGTTAGAAAAGCGCTGCAGAGATGGGATCCATAATGTTTGATATAACAAATAATAATAATAATAATAAATTGATACATACTTGGATAGTTGACTTCAAATGTTCTTGAGCGAGCGCTGCGCGGGTGCCATGCAATGCCAGACGAGACACAAAAACAGACACAAAAAGACCAAAATGGAAGAAAAACAACACAAAACGCATAGGCCGCGCACAGCTTCAGGAGCCTTGTTCCTAAAAGAGGCACTACCCTAGCCCACTGGCTATTGTAAAGAATGTAAGGCAGCTGCGCTTGGCTGTTGCGCAGTATCGATCGATCTTCATAGTAAAATGCGGTGCCCCCACATGCAGCACGCGAGTCAACTCGTGAAACATCAATATGTTCACGGCACAGCTGCTAGTGAAAATGTGTGTGGATTTCGCTATAGTAGCATAGTGGCAGCTAAGCGCAGTCCAACGACATCGGCCACTTTTGGTGTCGTTCCACTCACTAGCCATTTTAAGACTGTACGCAAACACTGGTACATCTCTATCCAATACTACTACGACTAGGCGAGTACTCGCACTATGCGTTCACACAACTTCAAATGTTCCTTCTCTCCCTCTTCCTCTCTCCCGCTACTATAAATACACATCCCTCCCTCGGCGACCGCTCGCTTTTGCGTCTCTTTTTTTTCGAATTTCCTGACTTTTTCTGCCTTTTTTTCCGTCTTCAAGGCGTCAACTCTTCTCTCTTCTTCTTTCTCTCGTTCACTGGCTCGTTTTTATTTATTATTCTAAATACCCTCGCTTTTGTCAATCGCTCTTTTTTTTTTGCAGCCAGCCTCACAAATGCTCTTCAGCACTCTTGCCATAATGGCAGCCGCTTCTGCCGTGCAAGCCCTCAATCCCATCGAGGTCAAAGGAAACGCCTTCTACGACTCCGTTTCAAACACTAGATTCTACATCCGCGGTGTAGACTACCTGCCGGGCGGTTCTTCCAACTTCACCGACCCTCTCGCAGACTCTGACACTTGCAAGCGTGACATCAAGTATTTCAAGGATCTTGGTCTCAACACCGTCAGAGTCTACTCCATCGATAACTCCGCCAACCATGACGAATGCATGCAGGAACTGGACGATGCTGGTATCTACCTCATCCTGGACGTAAACACCCCCAAGAACTCCATCAATAGAGCCAGCCCAGCAAACTCGTACAACACGGCATATTTGCAGCATGTCTTTGCCACAGTTGATGCATTCAAAGGTTACAACAATACACTTGGCTTCTTTGCCGCTAATGAAGTCATCAACAACGAAAACACAACTGGCTCTGCCCCTTATGTCAAAGCCGTCATTAGAGACATGAAGGCTTACATCAAGGCACAGGCTAATCGCACTATCCCAGTAGGCTACTCGGCTGCTGATATTTCCATCAACAGACAGCAGCAAGCCCACTATTTCAACTGTGGCTCAGATGAAGAGCGTCTCGACATGTTTGGCATGAACGACTACTCATGGTGCGGCGCTTCTTCCTTTACAATCTCTGGATACGATCAAAAGGTCAAGGACTACACTGGCTACACCAAGCCCATGTTCCTCTCTGAGTATGGCTGTATCAAAACCACTCCCCGTCCTTTTGGTGAAGTCCAATCTATTTATAGCACTGACATGTCTTCCGTCTTCTCTGGCGGTCTCGTTTACGAGTACTCTGAAGAAGCCAACAAGTACGGCCTAGTCGAGATTGGTGACGATGGCTCCATTACTACCAAGACTGACTACACCAATCTCAAGAGCCAGTTGGCTAAAGTCGAAGACCCATCCGGAGATGGCGGTGCTTCTACCAGCACCGATGCTTCCACTTGTCCCGACTATGAGGAGGGTGTTTGGGAGGTCCAAGGCACTTCACTTCCTTCCATGCCCGAAAGAGCTTCTTCTTTTCTTTCTTCCGGCGCTGGAAAGCCTCTTGGAACCAATGGTCCTGACACCTCTTACGGCGACTCTGGCGACGTAAGCTCTGGCTCCGCATCTGCTTCTGCTTCTGCTTCTGCCACAGGATCTTCTGAATCCTCCTCTGGATCCTCTTCCTCTTCCTCTTCCACCTCTTCTGCCTCTGGCTCTGCTACGAGCTCAGGTGCTGCATCAGGAGTTGCTGCCAGTTTGCCCAATGCCTTTTCCGCTATTGTGCTTGGCCCTGCAGCTGTCCTTATCACCTCTCTTTTCGCTGGATCCATGATGGTCTTGTAAACAACCAATTGCTTTTCTAGACTTGTACCTTTTTTATTTTATCTTCTTTTTTTTTGAATAAGAACACACTTTTGATATTAACATTCAACGCTAATTACTGCTTTGTAAATACATGTGCCATGCATGCCTGTGATTCCGGTTCCTGGAATTTTACCTTTACTACGAAGGCCTAAGCTCTACATACTTTCCTGCATCGATAGCAGCTTGGTGATTATATAACCAACGATTAAATGCACATATCTACCCTAGCCCATTTGTGACTGCTAAACTCCAAAGTAGAAAGTTTGTAGCATATCACAGTACATCATGGTCCTTTAATAATTTCAAGTCCGCTACATATATCTAATCACTGACTAATCATGAAATTTGTGTTTGGCGGCCCAAAGCTAAATACCCACCAAGTCCATCTTGTTTCCACGTGACCACCCACTCAATTTTTTTCTTCACACACTCTCCAACACCAATCCTATTCGCCTTTTTTTTTTTTTTTTTTCCCTCTTTTTTCCCCTTTTCGCGCGCAACTCAACGACAAGTTCAACAAAACGTCAACACACATTTCCAACATGTCTGCTGCTTCCAAGATTCTTAGTGAGAAGCCTTCCGAGCTCGAGCTCCAGGTTGGCCAGGCCCTCATTGACCTCGAGTCCTCTGCCGCTGAGCTTAAGGCTCACCTCAGACCTCTGCAGCTCAAGTCTGTCCGTGAGGTACGTAAAAAATGATCCATCGACTTTTTTTTCGCCAATCAACCTTTTTAATATCATATCCACGAAACAGTAACTAACATTTGCTTGTTATAGATTGACGTCTCTGGTGGCAAGAAGGCTATCGTCATCTTCTTCCCCCCTCCTTCTCTCCAGTCCGTTCACAAGATCCAGGCCCGCCTGACCCGTGAGCTCGAGAAGAAGTTTTCCGACCGCCACGTCGTCTTCCTTGCGGAGCGCCGCATTCTCCCCAAGCCTGGCCGCCGCAACCGTCAGACCCAGAAGCGTCCCATCTCGCGAACCTTGACCGCCGTCCACGACCGCATCCTCGAGGACCTTGTTTTCCCCACCGAGATCATTGGCAAGCGTGTTAGATACCAGGTTGGCGGCAACAAGCTGCAGAAGGTCATCCTTGACAACAAGGACTCCACTGTCATTGACTACAAGCTTGAGTCTTTTGAGGCTGTCTACAACAAGCTCACTGGCAAGCAGGTTGTTTTTGAGATTCCTGCTTCCCAGGGTGAGGTCTACTAAGAAACGAGTAACAGTATCATAGGAAGAGAATCAACAAAAAAAAAGAATGCAAGAATGAGAGAAATGAGTTATTTTGCGTGTTTAGAATGTGTGAATCCTGTAGGCGTTGGGATCGTACTGTAATTACTGTAGACTACATTTGAAGCGAAATGCTTTTGATTAATGAGAGGCTGGACTAGGGGTACGATGCTTATTCTCGTATCAACATCCAAGTAAAAAGAAACGCATATTGTCATTGGCCGTAGGTGTCTTTCAAAGTTTAAACTAGAAAGCTCTTTTTGAAGTGCTGCCAGTTAGTATTGTGGAAGTAAATTTGAAGCTACATGTACATGATACTTACAACACACAGTAGATATTGGAGCTCGCACCTTGAACACATCCCAATTAATCAAAAGCAGACTCTGTAAAATAAAAAGCTTCTCTACTTTCTGTTTTTCTTTCTTCTGCTTTGATATACAACTTCCAGAAACACTCGTAGCACGTTCAATGTTGTTTCCTATGAACTTGTGTCGCCTTTACTTACTATGTCTAGGCGCCGTTGTACTTGTTCTTCACTTGTTACATACTCAAAAAACAATGTGCATATGGTTTATGGACTGCCGGCGGGCCCTTGCCCTATTTCTATATTTGTGATTCGATTCTCAATTGAGTGCTTATCAATCAACCTCACGTGCACGTGTTGTACATGTACCTGTACGAAATAAAGTCCATCGCGAGGCTAAGATACAACCACTGACTTCTAGTTACAACGATGGGATTAATGAGCATCTGCCCGAGTAATACACGTATCAGCAAGGGCTATATAAATTCATAATATTCCACTGAGGCTGCAAAAATTGATAAAAGAAACAATACGCGAAACAAATGCCATACGTGTTGGTTCACGAGAAGGCGTGTGCATTGACGGCTGTAGCTAGTTGATTTCCAAAAGTCAGTTAGAGCAGATTCATGTTAAGGCTGTCCAAAAACACTACAGCTTCGTTTATATGCATACATACTGTACATAACCGTCATCACGCCAACTGCCTTGGCTATCCTTATAGATCTGGAAAGCTCTGGTAGACGTGCAGACCAAATGACATTTGAAACTGAAAGTAAGTTGAGCTTAGGTATGGCTTTTATTTTGGGATGCACAGCTAAGCATTCAGGTATTCCTACTTGTTAAATCTGATGGTTCCAGTACAAGAAGGAGCCGAGATGCCTGGATTGCTTTTGAAGTATGAATTGAAAGATGGAGAGAGCTGAAATATTTTTTTTGCTACTCTATTCCCACATTACTTCTTTTGGGGGCTGATTGCGAAAATAATTGGGGTTCCTTAAAACCTGACAAAAATAGCAGGTAAAAGAAAGCGCACAGAGTGAGTGAGCTAGTAGCGAACATGGCTCCGAGTCTGCTGTTGTCAGCTCAGCAATGTTTTGGTCTTCACGGCACTGCCATTCCCACTATCAAATAGTAGATAACATGTGAGGCTTGGGCTAAGACACTACAAAGTGTAGGAGTGTTCTGTGCAGACGCAGTCGAGGAGATCTGTTAGTGCAACTCAGCCGCGGACGAATAACGTTAAAAGCTCTGCGCATTTCAAGTGCGGCTTGCTGCCGGCCCATCTACTCTCTCATGGTCATAATCAAATAAAACCGGAGGATATCTTTCATAATTCTTCTTTTTTCTACATCTTTCTCCAGCATCTATCTACCGCAATGGCTCGTTTTCAAGCTCGCTTTTTTACATCCTTCGGCACTTTGTTTGTCCTGGGCAGTTTTGCCTTGATATTGCTAACGCTCTTGGCGTCCATCAGCTCAACCAAGCCCCTCCGAAATCTGTACTTCTTGAGACTTGACTTTGAAAATGTGGGCGAGGAATTGGTTCCTGGTTTGGCAGACGTCTCTAATTCGACGGCTACTTTGCTACAGTACAGGTACTACACTCTGGGCCTATGGGGTTACTGCTACTGGGACAGTAACGACAATATCGTGGGCTGCACCAAACCATCTTCGAACTTCCATTTCAGCGTCACTGACATTGTGTATAACACGATGGACCGCTATTTCGCGACAAATGAGATCGCCGGGGTTGATGTGTCCTCAGTTGCCAGGCTTCAAAAGCTAGTCCTCGTGCTCTTTATAATTGCCGTCCTCACATCTTTCCTCTCGTTCATCGTGAGCTTGGCTTCAATTCCCCGTTTTCGCACCAGCAGGCTTATCGCCACAGTCCTCGCATTCGGGGCCTGGTCTTGCACGCTTGTTGCTGTCATTGTAAACCGCATCAACTGGACCCACATCAACACCAGCATCCATGACGACTACAGTGTAAAGCTAGGCAGCAGTCTTGGCTCTGCGTTCACCATCACATATATCGCTATAGGCTTGATTTCCGTGGCCTTAGTGTTACTCCTGATTGGGGCTCTCTCAATCGAGCACCGACCTAAGAATGTTTCCTCGACCGTGCCATTCATGGTAGTACCCGCTGGATACTCTCGCATGCCTGAAGGGAGTTATGTCTCACCTCCAGGCTATACCCCTTCAACGGGGACAGACCGCCTTAATCAGACATATTATGATCCACCCATGACTAGCAGATATTAAATGGGGTTGGTTTATTGTTATTAAAGGTAATATAGATGAATTTTAATAAAAAGGTTCTCGTTTTGAATAATTAAAGAGTGATAATGCGCCCACGGGACCTTAAATGCGCCCAAGGTATTTGAACACACACTAACACTACCTTCAAATCAAGAATCTTCTCTTTTTTATCCATTTTGTATCCTTTACTTGCTTCAATATTCTCACGAACCGGCTCAAGCGACTCACTGCTGACGGATTCACATTCTCAGTGCTAATTCTTGCCAAAAAAAACTTGTATAATCTCTTTCTAAAGCGTGTCATCCTTATGTATGGGCCAAGTATGGGCCACGTATGGGCCATGCTGATATTTTCTGTGTTGTCTCAAATTTACCATAGCAAAATACCTTGGACGCATTTAAGTTCCCGTGGGCGCATTGGCGCTCTAATTAAAAACGGTTTGTTTTCACGGTAGCCGATAGAACTGAAAAGGATATTTACCAAAAAATACAGGCCATCAACAATATTAGAATACATGCTACAAATTTTCTGTCCGCGAGCTTGAGCAACAAAAATATCTTTATTGTTTTGGCAAGTACCTGTACAGGTTGGCCATTGTTCGATTTTCATTTCAGTGTGCAATGGATTGGTACTGCGCATACTAACCTTCCAATAACTGCGGTGTTGAGACAACACGTCAAGTACTGTATACATACTACTTTGAAATTATGAAGACATAACAATACGTTGGAAGTTCCTCTTTCGTGAACCAATTTCCTTTCAAAACTATTTGTCAAAATTGTTATTGGTAAATATTATAACAACTTGAAAAACTTGCCAGGGTACAGGTTATAACAGAAAAAAATGGCTAAAACGATTCAAATGGGTCTTGCATCTTAAGATCCCCATTCTTGTTTTTATATATCAACTTTTTATATCAGGCGTCTTAGCAGCCAAATGAGATTCCCAGGCGAATGGAGTTTTCATTACTGGTGCTGGTAACCCGACTGGTTTAGTTCAGTTTCGATTACTGTACAAAGTTGAGGAAAAAGTAGACACTCAGCTCTCGCTTAAGCTCTGAAATGTATCCACCTGCATTAAATTCTAGAACACCATCAGATTTGATTTCTTCTTTCGAAAAAAGAAGCCTCTTAGTCCATAATATTATTCTTTCATTAAATAACACCAATGCTATTGCAATAACGCATCTTGCAGTCATATCCGAGCTATTACACCCAAATCAATTACCTAAACAGCGGCATCAAAGCCTTAACTAACATGCCCACCTCCATCTCGCCTGGAATAACGCCTCTACCCTCGTCCTCCTGCTTGGCAAATGGCTTGATGCAGTACATTGCAACAATCTCTTCTGCAGTTCCATAGTTCTTGAACCGAATAGTTTTAGTCATGTTGGAGTTCCCTGCTGCAAAATCGCGTACGTTGGTCTCGAGGTTGCGTGCCAGGTCGCGCCAAAACGTCTGGGTTAGTGACTGGCAGTCCAGAGCGGTGGATACAAACTGCCAGAGACTCAATCCAGAGTCAACAGCAGCGGGGGAGGTAGAATTAGAGTCGAGCGGTTCCGTGGAAGAAGTGGGGGTTGTGAAAGACGCAAGTGACTTATTGAGGGTGTAGATAGAAAGTGCGCGGTCCGCAGCTGCCGCGAAAGCTACAGATAAACGACCCATGCTTAAATTGAGAGTGCCAAAACTGCGAGTAAGCTCTTGTACGCTCGCCGTGACTTGCGCGACATGAAACTTTTGGATTGTTGACGCCAGGGTGTTTGGTCTGAGAAGGAACAACGTATAACAAGCATTTGTTACCAGAAGGGTGTAGTCTGCGGGAGATCGGTCATCAGCGGGGTTGGCCGATGGCTTGGCTCGATAGAATTTGATAACATTCTGGCAATGCGATACCAGACTGGACTCGAGCCGGTCAAGGCTTGCCTCGTGGGTTCGGGCAACGTGTAGACTGCGGAGTCCAGAGTCGCGGTTTATTTGAGCTTTGAGTTCAAGCAGGGTTTGACCTGCTCGAAGAAGATCATTTGGTTCTAGCACATCGAGATTAGCAGCTCGAATGGAGCGCGGGTTTTCTGTCACAGTCCCGAGCGGCTTCACGAGAATAGCCAGCTGCCTTGCCAGGTAAAGATACCAGGTAAGGGCCCTTAGGAGACCCGTTGTAGCATGCAATCTTTTCAGTGCAGTGTATAGTTTTGTTGCAGAATAATAAGGTGCAAGAATATCCCTTTGCAGCTTTTTGTAGCTTTGGTTGACGTGATCTAGAGCTCCTTTAATCGGGGGTAAGTTGTCCTTGACCGATTTGGGCTGGGCTGCGATCTCAATGAGCTGTTTGTAGTCTGTATCAGTGATGTGCTTTATTTTCGAATTGACTTCGTCGAGATCGTAGCGCAGGCGTTTTGCAGGGACATCAAGATCGACGACTGCATCGTGGGCGTCATTCGTGGCCTGAACAAGCGAATTTGCAAAGAGGATCGGGTTGAAGGAATCCTCTAGATAAACTTCGTAGTCGATATAGTCTGAATGGAGAGCAGAAGCCAATGCAGCATCAGAAGAGACTGAGACTGGGGGATTTGGAGAGTCCGCAGAAGGCATTGTGTGGACACGATAGAGGTTGGCGATGTCTCTTTTCTGATGCGCGTTGATGGTTGGGCTGTTGGACTTTGAACAAGTGTAGTGAAATTGTTGCGTATCTGTGTTGTCCCGTTTCCCCTATTCAATAAAGTTTACAAAGCAACGGTACAGAAGTGAGTAACGGTACGCAAGTCCATGAACACGCAAGGATGAAAACAATTACGTTTGCGGCAATAGACTCCTAGTGAACCGGGAGAGGAGACCCTGAGCGGCGCAGGCAGAATCATACGAGCGGGCACGGAAGACCCGCACGGTGAGCTGACGGAGCGGATCCACGGCCGAAGGCCGAGAGTCCCGCCAGAGGCAGAACGAACCCACTGTAGTACGACGTGTGAAGATCTTCAGCTATGATGATGAAAATAAACTACCAAGTTAAGCTACTATAAAGTCATGCTCCAATGAAATTAAGCTACGCTGAATTCACTGAGCTATGGTAAAGATGAGCTGTGGTATAGCTAGGTGTATGACCCTGTAGTGGAAACAGCATTTGATGCGTCCGAGATAGATGCAAGCTGAGCATACGCAGAAGAGAAGGAGGAAGAGCGAAGAGGCCACTTTTGTGTGCCGTAAGACGTAATACGAATATTTGGTGATTTACCTCTACTCTGGAACATAATTATAGGAATTGGCTCACCAGGTACCCAGAGTTCAAGAGTCTCAGCGACGCCAATGACACGATGTCATGGCGCAGCCAGCCACCAATGAAGCCACCACGATGCCATGAAGCAGCCACATCCATTGAGCTGCCCATTGCTTCTCTCTGGCAATTCTTGTAGGACCTTCCGAGTTTGAATCGTTTACTGCTGAGCTTCAACCTTGACCGTTGGTTGCTTTTCTTTTCGTTTCTTCTCGGGTGATTATTTCCTAACCCTGTATACTTTGCTGCACGGCCTATGAAAATGCCTGCCTGGCGGCTCCCAATGAGCGGTGGGATATGCTAACAGTCCACCCGCCCACCCAACCAGGGCAAATGAGTATAAATCTGTCCACTTTCCCTCTTTTTGCCTTTCCTTTCTCTTTCTCATCATCCTGCTTTTGCACGACTCTCTAGCCAACACAATCCATCTCTCCTAACAATCTATCAACACAATGGTGAGTCAACACTTTGCGCAAGCAACTTCAATCCCCGCTTTCCTTTCTAACGCTGCCAGACTCGCACTTTCTTTGTCGGAGGAAACTTCAAGATGAACGGCTCCAAGGAGTCCATCAAGGCCATTGTCGACAACCTCAACACTGCTAAGCTTGCCGACAACGTCGAGGTCGTCATCTCTCCTCCTTTCCCCTACCTCCTCTGGGCTAAGGAGCACCTCACTGCCCCCACCGTCTCCGTTGCTGCCCAGAACTCCTTCACCAAGGCCAGCGGTGCCTACACTGGTGAGGTTTCTGTTGAGCAGATCAAGGACGTTGGTGCCAAGTGGGTCATTCTTGGCCACTCTGAGCGCCGCACCATCATCAAGGAGTCTGACGAGTTCATTGCCGACAAGACCAAGTTTGCTCTTGACAATGGTCTCGGTGTTATTCTTTGCATTGGCGAGACTCTCGAGGAGCGTGAGGCCGGTAAGACCCTCGATGTCTGCAACCGCCAGCTCGCTGCTGTCATTGAGAAGGTTAAGGACTGGTCTAACGTTGTCATTGCCTACGAGCCTGTGTGGGCCATTGGCACTGGCCTCGCTGCCACTCCTGAGGATGCTCAGAACGTCCACAAGCAGATCCGTCAGTTCTTGGCCTCCAAGCTTGACCAGGCTGCTGCCGACTCTATCCGCATCATCTACGGTGGTTCTGCCAATGGCAAGAACGCTGCCTCTTTCAAGGACAAGGCTGATGTTGATGGATTCCTCGTTGGCGGTGCTTCCCTCAAGCCCGAGTTTGTTGACATTGTTAACTCAAGACTCTAATGACTGAATGAAATATATATATTATTGTATAGTTGCAAGAAATGAACCAGGCAATGCCTAAGTATGTTAATCTTCAATAGCAAAATAATGATCACGCACGACAAGAAAGCATGCGTTACAAAGACAGACTGCACTCAAGACGGGAGACCTGGTAAGTCTAATGTTATTCGAATAAAATGGTGAGGGGGAGGGGTAGTTTTTCACTCCCATAGAACAGTAGGCAACCAATTTGGGCACAGAATTCTAGAATCACAACGCCGGCCCAACGGTTCTTGTGCTCCGTACCGTTTGTAGTCTACGTTCATAGTAAGCTAAAGAACATTGTTCGTCCTTCGTCCTTGACTGGAGGAGTTAACGCAGTACTGGAATGTATGGCATACTAACATAGTATGTTAATAACTTGAAACGTTGTACGCGAAAGTGAACATCCTGCTCATACACACTTGAGGGCAGACCAAATACCAACTACATGTACACAAAGCCTCGGCCCAAGCTTACACATATTCAAACCATGGGCTCATACGTACGATAAGGAACCTGAAGGCATTTATAGCAGAGTAACAGGGCGCGTATGAGTTATGAAAAGCTTTTTTTTTCTTAAGCAACATTCAAATACAATCGGAACTCAAACAGTTGTCGAGTTACTGCTGAAATTCTCTTTCGGACTTCTTATAATATACGTTATTCAATGAAGACTTGTGACATCAAACTTCACTGGGATGATAATTCCGCATAAAGTCTTACTGCTCTAGGATTTCTGCTGCCCACGTTGAGATACTCAATTATCTCACAATTGCTCTGTTTGTCAGGAAATTGAACGGGTTTTACTTCACTCAATCTTGTATCTTGCCTTACGGCATCATCTCGCCTGTTTCAAGGCATAATAGCAGACCTGCTACAAGAACCTGCAATGACCTTCTATTCTTCTCCTTCTTCACTACTTTTCTCTCTTCAATTTCTTGACCTGGCCTCTCTTGCTCTACTTAATCTACTTCACCACTAGATTGTTTTCTGAGACTAATTAAGGAATCCATTCTCTAGATCTAACTCACACCATCAACGATCCTTAATTTGAGGTGCTCACTTACTTGCCTAGCTCTTTACAAATACCTTTAAATCATTATTGAATTGGTGCAACTTGCGTACCTGGATATTTTAACGACATTGGTAAGGGTAGGTAAAGTGTTCATTCTATCTTTAACTCTTCCTGTGACTACACAAAATAGCACGACAAATAAGTTGTCAATTTGTAAAAATATATTGTTAGTATCACTCTTGTTACATATAACTAACATTTTAATATACAAACGGGCGTTTCAGTTACCAGCGAAGATCTCCAAGGAATTGGGTTAATTAGTGGCGCTGGCGGTCTTGCTGGCTTAGATGACATTTCCTCTCGAATTGGGTTTTCAGATGAAATCTCTTTTACTTGAAAAAAATCGAACTAGTCCATGGAGCCACGATACGACACCGCCTAAATATTTCTATAGGATAGCTATATGACATCTACTTGCCTGAATACTGTAAGAACCCCTTTCTACGAGGCCATGACCCGTCATTCATTTAGTTTTATTTACATTTGTTCTTCACGTTGATGATATGTGCCATGTCGTGGGTTGTCTTTCTCCTATCTGAATCACCTAAAGCGCATACCGAATTCATCTCGAAACCCTTGGCAGCAATGTTTAAAAGAATTCAGTACTTCTGATAATGTTGTTTCCATATTATGGGAAAATAAAAAAATTATGACATCTACTTGAGCTGGAAGAGGTTTAAATCAAATGAGTACCGGTATATTGCTTTGTCTTCAAGTACCTCTATGAATCATAGAAGTATTTACTTTCCAACTTCCTAGACGTCTAGTACTTTTTGAAATGTAGATTATCGTATTTGATGTTGGAGTCCATTAACGATACTTCGCCACGTGCACTGAAAAACATGGTCTTTGCTCTTTAATACACGCGGCAAAACTTCAAGTATGAAAGGTCGATCGAATAGACGTTCTTCAGAGGGGCTTGCATTCTGGGAAATTTCTATGAGTTTATTTTTCTTATACATACTGTATATATCAGCTATAGATTTACGTCAGATGATTAGCAATTAATTAAGATCGCGAGGAAAGTGAGTTTCATAGATTTCCATTTACTGATCATCATGATGCCGATAAATACAAAACTTAATTTAAAGAGTTGATCGCGTAAAAAAAACCGTTTAATAGCTGGAATGTATTTGTTTTCCCCACACGAAAAAACAACTCTTTCAAGTAATGAAATTCAAATTTAACTTAAATTTAGAAGAGAGATTTGCCCTCAGGGATCAATGATCGTTTCATAAGGGGCTGGTATGAAGTCACAGCTGAAATTAGTCGAATTGCTTATTTCGGCGTTGCTTCCCTTTAACTGCTAATTTTAGGTTACAGGTCAACAGCGCAAAATATATGTAACAGCTAAAAGAAGGACATAGCTGTTATCTGCACTTAGCGCAAATGTTAAACAGGATTGATATCTTCTTTGCGATTAAAAAAAGATTTGGATACTGGTGACTTCACTTATGTGCTCAGGCTGTCTATTTGATACCATGATGCTGATTGTAATCGTGCACAAACTATTTTATCCGTCCTCACTTGGTAATTCTTTTGCTAAAAACAGTCAATCAGACTCAGCAACCTTACTGAACCCCGCGTATTACGCATAGTTTGATACAGAGATAAAGTCTATCATCAAAACTCAATTCGAGCCCTGACATAATGAGATATCTTTCTTTCTAAAGTCCAGAGTAGAAGACTTCTTCACCCTGGCTACATAGGAAAAGATAAATTGACTTTTGCAAGACATGAATGACCAAAGCATTTATAACAGACCAGGGATGAAATGGTAGAATCTAAATGTAACATGGCTCTTGCGACACCTCCTGGAACTTAGAACATTTTCGTTGGTGTAAGAACAATCAAGTGATTTAAGCTATATACCTCAAAGCCAGCAGAATTTACTTCCTTCAACAGTTCGCTATTTCTTTACCCGCGTCTAGCCGGCATAGACCTGTTTCAAAGACCTCTTAAACGTTCAACCAGAACTGTTCCCTATGGGTGTAAGTATAATTCAAGTATTCGTGTATGCACCTCAAGTTCAGGTTGTGCACCAGTTTGGACGAGGAGACGAGGGTATGATTGCAGATATAATTACTTTAAAGAACCATAACGGTAGCGTACACCAGTAATCGCTCTGCATTAATTTGTATCATTTGAATGCTATCGAGCGGGCATGTCGTGGCCGAATCTTTATTATATCATTTCAGCACTGCGACCGGCCGGTCCCTGGGCCATATGCAAAAGAATGTAAGTTGATTTAAATCGTTCATTTAACAGTACCTAAGGACTATTATTGTTAAAATCGTGTAATGCAGGCTAGCAAGGCACACATATGTGCACACGGGTAAGAGATGAGACAAGCTTATGTATGTCCGTGTAGAGCAACTCCGGCGCCTTTTACATACTGCACAGTACATACACGTAGCATGAATATTATGATATGCCATGCTGGTGTTCGGTATTAAAATTCCTTATTTGACACGGGTGGCAGCAATGCTGCTGCTGTCGCACCTCTTGACGCGGTTCAGTATCCCTTTCTATCAGAACCCTTGTGGTTTTGTCCGCCGGTACGGACCGCGGCCTGCCCGAAGCCAGGGCCGGTACCGCTTTTACGTCTTTTTGTTATATAAGTCACACGAGCGCCCTTAGCCGAGAAAAAGGGACACAGCCTTGCAAGGGTAGAGTTTAAAAAATTTTCAAAGTTCTTGAAAAGCTTTTCTTTCGGCTTTCGCGTGTATTTCATCGCAGTAGGGACTAAGTTCACTTTCCATGGAGAGGTGAACAATAATAATTTTTTCACAGCTGGTCCCTAACCCCAACACGCCACTAGCTGATCAGCGCCCGTTTTAGTTTATCCGGACGGTTACGAACGGAGTACTCTGCCATACATGCTGTGCATGCAAGTGTAGCGGTGGTAGACGACTTCTTAGCGCTGATTGGCTGATATTGGAGGATTAAACGTTTCAGCACAGTTGTCCTTCGGTGGCTACTGCCTTTAACTGAAATGTCCCTATAATCTGCCAATCTCTGGCACATCAGTATTCCTATCGATCTTGTGACGTCAAAACACCAACACCAACACCACACCTAAAAGCAGCAGCGAGCGAGTCCTCCTTATGATAAAGCATTGACCTGGTGGGGAGAGCGTTCACAATTAATCGATAGTGTAGAAGGTTGAGCGATAACTAGCCGACCCCTACCGGTAAGGCAAGATACACTGAATAAGGGCCTCTACAAGGCGTGCGTCTTATGATTCTATTGACAAAAGGGTTCAATCTCGGATTTTAGGCTACTGCCAGCAGCCCTTCAGGACTTCAGCAAAATCATCCGTGCTAATGAGAGATGACGCGTTTCTTGTTTTCATTTAGCTTCAAGCTACAGCTAAAAAATAAAAAGCCGTTATTATAGGGTTTTTTTATAGGCAAAAGTACTAAAGAAAAGGACGGCGTGAATTCTATGAATTTCATATGCTCATGAGCTATAGAAACAACGTTTTTTATTACATACATAGGCAATAACACATAATTATTCTTCCATTCAAGTTTTTCGTATACCGGCCGGCTCAAATGTTGCCTTCCTGCTTTAAGATTTTTTTTTTTAAACCTTGATTTCAACTGCAATTAAATTTAAAGGTATACCCTGCAAAAGCTTGTCTTATCCAAGAAATTATATTAGCGCTTTCTCGCAAAGAAGCTTTACAAGAGAGGTCTTGGAGAATTCAGGGTGTCTGTACACGTCGACAACTTAAAACTAAAAGTATAGTACTGTGTGAAAACCGTTGGATAGCATATATTTATTGAGAAGCTTCCAAGGTACGGAGAAGTGAATGCTGGCCACCTAAGTAGATTTTTTCAATTCATGTCGGATTTCAATTTTTCAATTACGGATTTCGATTACCTCTTTCGGGTTTGGGTGTGCTGCGGAAATACCCGCGCGCTTCGACATGGATGGTGCACCACAAAAAAGAATTTTCATGTCAAACACAGAAAGCAGGCGCAACTCTAGAATTACAGAGTATTTTGCTCACCTAGTCATCATAGGTAGGAAAGAACGCTAGTGGGGCCTTGAGTGCGGCACGATTCCAAAAATGTTTTTCATCGAAAGCTTAGGAAAGGATTTTCACCAGCGATACAAGCAGAGCGGAGTGCGCCGTTAGAGCCAAGCGTTTCGCGTATTCTTGGAGGCTCCTGGTAAGATACACGGAGCCCCCAGTGCCTGTGCCGCATGTTCTCATTAAAACTTATGCTGCTTGTATGCGCAAAGTGTCAAATCGAAAAAGAAAAGTGGTTTTTTTTTTTTTCCTTGCTTGCAGACCAATATAAAACACTAGAGGCTAATCCAATATAAATACCGAAATCCCCCTCCTTCTGTAAAGCTCTTCCATCCTTTCATCACCATTCATCACATCCATCAACATGAGTGATAGAATGGATAGATACACAGAAAACATCGAGCTTGAAAAGGGTTACTATGACACTGACATACCGAACGACATCTCCGAGGTGGAAGTTGGCCATGAGGGAGTGGAGGAGGGACAAGTCAAGCGTCAACTTAAGCAGCGTCACGTTTCCATGATTGCCCTTGGTGGCACTATTGGTACGGGTCTTTTCATCGGTACCGGTACTGCTATCAGCAATGCTGGTCCTGTAGGCGCATTGATTGGATACGTCTTTATGGCCTCTATTGTATATTCTCTCGCCAACTCTATTGGTGAAATGGCTACCTACATTCCCATTACCGGTTCTTTTACTGTGTTCTGCTCTCGTTTCGTTTCCCCCGGTCTGGCTGCTGCCGTTGGTTGGATGTACTGGTTCTCTTGGGCCATGACATTTGCCATTGAACTTTCGGTCGTCGGCCAGGTGATTGAGTTTTGGACGTTTGCAGTTCCTATTGCTGCGTGGATTGGAATTTTCTTCGTCATCTTCACTTGTCTTAACTTTTTCCCAGTAAGATTCTATGGTGAGATTGAATTCTGGGCTGCTTCTATCAAGGTCATTGCCATTCTGGGCTGGCTCCTCTATGCTCTTTGCATGGTTTGCGGTGCTGGAAAGACAGGTGCTGTCGGATTCAGGTACTGGCGCAACCCGGGCCCTTGGGGCCCTGGTATTCTTGTTTCTAATAAGAATACTGGCCGTTTCCTTGGATGGCTGTCCGCTTTGGTCAACGCTGCCTTTACGTACCAGGGAACTGAACTCGTTGGTATCACTGCCGGTGAGTCTGCTAATCCCAGAAAGACAGTCCCTCGTGCCATTAATCGCGTCTTTTTCCGTATCCTTATTTTCTACGTCTTGTCGATTTTTTTCATGGGCTTGCTCGTCCCCTATAACGACCCCAAACTTTCCTCCGACGACTCGTACGTCTCTTCCTCGCCCTTCGTTATTGCCATTATCAATTCTGGCACCCAGATCCTGCCTCACATTTTCAATGCTGTTATCCTGACGACGATTATCAGTGCCGGTAACTCCAATGTTTATATTGGCTCCCGTCTGCTTTACGCTTTGGCTCTTGGAGGTGTTGCTCCTAGATTATTCTTGCGCACTACTAAGTCCGGTGTCCCTTTCATTGGTGTCATCGTAACAGCATTGTTTGGCTTGCTTGCCTTCATGGTTGTCTCCTCTGGAGCCAATACTGTTTTTAACTGGCTTGTCAACATCACGACCGTGGCTGGACTTCTTTCCTGGGCGGCCATTTCTTATTCTCACATTCGTTTTATGGATGCATTAAGGTACAATGGTATCTCCCGCGATTCTCTTCCGTTCAAAGCCATGGGTGGTGCGGGTTACGTCTGGTACGCCCTAATTTGCAACATTGTCATTATTTTGATTCAGGGATTCACTTCTTTCTTCGACTTCACGGCCAGCTCTTTCCTTACGGCTTATATTTCCGTTTTCCTTTTCATCTTTCTATACGTTGTTTTCCAATTCATCGTTTTCCGCGACGGATTCAAGTTTCAGCACCCTATTGAAACACTGGACATTGACAGTGGCCGCCGTGAGGTCGACGCCGTTGACTGGGATGCTCTTGAGAACAAGAATCCTACCAAGTTGGAGAAATTCTTAGACTTCATTTTCTAATTGCTATTTCTAATTGCAATGATATATATATTTGTTTGTTTTCCGCTTTGTTGTTGCTAGATTAATTATCATGTTAAATTTCATCAGTAAGAGTGGGAACTCACATGTTCTAACTAGCTTTGAGCCTTACACTACGGCTTTGTTTTCTTCAAAGTTATATTAGAACGTAGCTGGGGGTCGGAAGTCTAATTTAGAGCTATAACAAGTGAATCTGATATAGACCAGACTGGCACTATTTCTTGCTCTTAATTTTAAGTCCACAGGACTGCAGTGCTACCCCTCTCAAGGATATCCCAATCAGGTTTTTCATGGGCTCCAACGTCTTTGTGATCTCGCAACTACATAGTTTGAGTGCATGCGATAACACAAATTGGGCGTAACAAGATTTGGATATCCTCATCAGCTTCTATCATGTACCACTTCACGCATATTATTAGAGACCACTTCCTCTTGCACTTTACTCTTAGATATGACTCGGAGATATCATGAATTGTCTGTCTGTTCCATATCAAGGCCCTGATCTACTCTGTTTTTCTTCTATAGCAGAGTTGTATACATGTTATAATTGACACTTGCTCTTCGCTTGGTTAAAACCCCGCCCGGTAACATTTTATGCGCATGAATCTTACATCAACACATGTACCTGACTCTTCCCATCCTAGTAAATGAGTTCTAGCTATACAGCCAAATTATAGTACACGTTCCAATCTTGACAACTCGTCCGAGGCATGAAGAACAAATTAACCCCTGAAAAAAAGCTCACTGGTACCCGCACCGAACAGAACAGTATCTTTACTAAAGGAATTCTTAAGATCTGCGCATTCTCATAGTGGTTAGTTTCAATAATTTTTTGCTGATGAATTTTAGTTTATTACTATTATCAATTCGTATATTCTCAATATGTAACTGATAGAAGAATCGGCAACGTGAACACGAATGAGATGCACATGTGCAGTTTCTTCGAGGTAAATTGATCACTATCTACTTAGACAATATCTATGCTACACGTGCATGCATATTTACATTTCACAACTGTCTGGTATACTTCCGCAAGGCAATTCGAGATCTGGTATGAATGAACGTTCCAACTTTTAATACAGGACTAGGCTAAAGAGAAACATCAATGAATTTTTACTGCTTATCTCGTTACTTCCCTCATATATACACCAGCTTATGCCAACTTTCATATCATTTATAACACCTCAAAATATTACCGTTCATTAAATATTCAAATCCAGAAAAAAACACGCTATAGCATAACAAGCTAACAGAAGAAGTTAAAGCTATCCCACCAGGAAGCCATCTCAGGCACGCGAAGAGAAGTAATTTTTAGCGTTTGCTCGCCCTCCGCGTGCCACCACGTCAACATCCTCGTTCCGTCATCAAAATCCCAACCACCAGAGGATATTTCAACATCAAATTCAGTCCCAGGAAAATTAAATTCAGGCACAAAAATCTCAGTCCCAAAATCCTCATCCTGCAAACATGATTTACCAATAATTTCCAGAGTAAATACTCCAGATTTCATCGCAAAGTTGTAGCTAGTTAAGGATCCAGAAATCGCATGTGGGAAAGGGCGAGCTATGGCTTGTTCCGCCCTGTTGCCGTGTTCAATCTCCCACTCCAACATCTCCTTACTTTTAGCCTTCAGTGCTACACTGCTGCTAGCGTTAAGAGTATCTGTGCTACCCATTGTGCTACCCATTTCGGCGTATGGGGGATAGCGCAATGCGCTAGGAACATGGGAAACACTACCGCCCTTACTGTATAAGCTAAAATCCTCGCCATTCCACATATCGCCATAACCATGCTTGTTATGCGCACAATACGTCCATAGAGTGTGATGGATCTGAGAGCCTTCAAGCGCGTAACCAATCGCATCCCAAGAAGCGATCTGAGAACTATAGTCGCCAGTCTTATATGCAGCGCCATTGTCAAGATCAAAAGGCATACCAGTTTCGGACATTAAGCAAGGTACATTGCCAAAATTTTCGAGACCTTCCTGACGAATGGCAATGAGTTGGTCTCGCAAACAGTTACGAATAGCAGTTTCACCTATTTTGATACCCATGGCAGGAGTTGAATATCGGCCACGGAGAATACCTAGGACATCGACGTTCCACCATGTGTTCCAGTGCTTATTTATAAGCGTAAGCCCGTCATAATAATGTGGCGAATATATAATCCTCGAGTCCATGAATGCCGAATGCCTAAAATCTGGCGGAATCGTCAGAACAGGTGGTTGACATAACAAAAACATCTTCTTGTCAACTTCCCTCATGCCCATATAGAAATTATTCCAGTAATTTGTGAAGTAAAGCTGGTTGAACACGTTTTCGTCCAATGGCTGGCCATCAGGCGTGCACTTGAAATATTCGGGATTCAAAACCTCGTGAGTTGTTTCATCCCAAACACCATGCTGAGCCCAAATGCAATGGCCTAACTTCCAACCTGGGTCTCTCTTCCAACCATACTTGGAGTCATCATAGTCTTCAGGAAGCCATGCCTTGACACCTTCTGGGTCCACTAATTGAGTCCCGACTTTAGTCGGCCCTAGTGACCTAAATTCATATACGTCCACCTCCTGAGCAATTCCCATGCCAAGCATCATCGCTTGATATGGGGTTGGAGTGGTTCCCTTCTTTAGCGAATTATCCTGCGGCAACTTTGTAATGTCCTGAAAACCGACTAAACCATGATTCACCTCGTTTAGCGACTCCACTCCGATGATAGTTCGGTTACCCAAATCCGTTTCCGTAAAGATGCGTTTGTAAAAGTATCTCAAAGCTTCCAGCAAATGGTCCTGCAGATACTCCTGAATGTTTTTGCCGTCGATGATAGCCTTGGGTGCAAAATCCAAACCAGCGGTGAACAATGTGAAAGCCACTTGGCATGCCAGCCGGCTATAGTTAGTAGGCCAAATCATCTTGGGGAACTCTGTAGGAGGATCCCACTGATTTTGAACTAATGCAGCCTCTGTGGGCTTGAATGAAGTGGGATCTAAGCCCATAGCGTAAAATGTCCACATTGGCGCGCCACTGCCTCCGGAATATCTCGACCACTGCAAAGTCAGCTGCAATTCCTTATCAGTAAATGTGAATTCATACGTTATCTTGATGAGGATCCATAAAAACATAAAACCCATACTTATCGAGTAATTTGAGCATCTCTATGGTGTAATCAATAAAGTCGTCGTCATAAATGCCGGGCCCAGCATGTTCGAGAGCTTCCCATGTAAAAACATATCGAATTGTGTTAAATCCGAAAGACTTTAGTCTCTCAAAGTGTTCCGGAGCGTCCTCCAAACCAAAAGGTCTATTCACAAATGAGACATTATCGCCATCCCAATAGTCAGCGTCAGGGAGCTCGAAGCTGCTTTTCGACTGCACTGGCATTTTACCACCTGCATCCAGGTTGATGCCTCTCAGGACTACGGCTCGCTGATGCTCATCTCTGATTACGCCGTAGTCAACTTCTAGACAAGCTGAAGGCATTTTCGGAAAGACTTGAAGTGTGTGAAGTTACAAGGCAAAACTAGCAAGAAAAGGTGGCAAACGAACAGATCATGTGATTTGAATACATCCATTCTATACGGGGGAAATTATAGCGTGGCATCAGGTTAAGAGTCCGTAGTATTCGGACTTCGGGTAATTAGCAGCAAGTGCCGGCCACTGTACCAAAAATCTGTCTGCCAATGGATACAAGAGTTTCCCGGAGAGGGACAAGTCCTCAACGCGTGCGAGCGATTCAACGTAAATAATGCGTGTCGATAGGATACCAAGAAACTGAGAATTAGGACCGTGGAGGGACGAATCAATTTCTATCTTACCTTGAGAATGAATGCGAGGCCACATATAATGACACAGGTTCCGGGGCCATTGGTTATAATCTATAGTTATCATTAGCACTAGACTGCGCGGTTCGGCGGACGTACCAAGTCAGGCTTAGAAGAAATTAAAACTCCTAGACAAGAGATTGAGCTAATAAGACTTGAGCGTACTGAAGAAAGTAGTCCTTCTCCGACGTGTCTCGCTCTCGGAACTTGAGTCAGGCGGTATACTGTTTTGGATGTGATAGATTCTTCGTATGTGACGGCCTTCTTCACAGACATGGAGTCGCCAGTATTGAAAATCCACGTACGTTCCTTGAACTTGCCCAGGTCAATGCTATCCAGCATACGTATCATCTCCCCTGTATGTCCCCCTTTGCATTGTTAGTGAGCTTCTCGCTGTCACGAAACACCAACCTGATCCCAAAATTACCATGAGTGATCCCTTTGCTGTTGGTCTTGGACTGGCTGCCAGTATAATCTTTAATCGTATCATGGCGGCCACCACCGCAAATGCAAGGATCACAATCAAGGCTGATAGCATTGTTGAATGAGGTGAACTAGCCAGGAATCCAAATCCTCGTAATTTTCAAAGATTCTTATCAAAGTTGAAAACTCACTCCCACGAACAACCTCCCAACTATTTCTTTCAGGCTTTGTCGCCCGCTACTTACAACGCTACACACCAACTCACCCACGTGAAGACGGCCTTACACGATCTGTCAGGCTGGAGAACGCCACACAATGAGCTCCATGGACGCGACCACCACTCTGCTCGTGAAAGATGGCAAACCGCTAGTCTTTAATCTGTCGAATATACATTCTAACCAGAAGCAGCTGAAGATGTTGATTATGGTAAGCTTTTGTCATTCCTATCACGAAGTTACTGACCAAATAGAAACGAGGCGGCAGAATTACTCAGTCTGACGATGAAGGCATTCATCTGGTCCATAAAAAATATCCAGTAAAATCGACACAGTATGTTACTCCGTTAGCTCGCGTGGCGTTCGACTAATTGTATAGTAAACTGTATGATAAAAACTTCATTTACGACTGCTCGTCACGAAAGAGGCTGCTACCTTTAGAAAGATACCTTATATCAGACTCTTCTGGGTAAGTTATGTTTATTTAGCTAGTGCATGCTAACTATTCAAAAGCGAGTCTCAAGATTCCAATCCCAATTTCACTAAGGTGGAAGATGAAGAAATCATGGCAACAATGAGGTCGCTCCAGTCGAAATTTCCAAAGGAAGAACTTCTCACACTGGCTAATATTGCTCAGACAACGGTATGCAAATCATTCAAACAGCAAGCTGTTATGTACTCACTGTTAACCGTTTAGATAAAATCGCCGAAACCCCCCAGTGCCATTCTTCACAGATTCCTGACCCTTTCAAAGACTTCAACACCCGGCAATGAAATTACAGGTCCCAAGCCAATACTGTCCAACACTACACATGAACCAGAAGCAGATCGAGAAATCAGACCAATTCGCGAACAACACGATCCGAGATCAGGTTCACGTATACCGACCGTGAATGCAGAATCCGCAAGGGCGAGTGACCACAGGCTTCCTCCTAAGCCAGTTCAGCCCAAGGTCACTTTAAAATCCAGTGATCCTCGTTTACAGGACCCGCGTGCTAAGGTAACGGGGCACATCAACGGGCAGCAACAACTAGCAAGCTTGCATGCTGGCAAAATCAAATCCACCGATGCAGATTTACATCGCAAGGATCCAGTGAAATCTTCAGGTCCTGCCACCCTGCCTCTTAATGAACCATTACCTCTCCCAACTGAGCCACATCTACCAAATAGGCCTTTTTCTTCTTCTAGTGAATCACTGCCTCCTCCTAATGAACCACTGCCTCCTTCTAGTCAGCCGCTCCCTCCCCCGAGCGAGATCTCGCTTCCTTCTGAAAAACCTCCTCTTTCTCCACCTCAAGATTCACAAAACGCTATGGAAATCAGTATTAACCCTTCAAAAGTCGAGCAAGTTAGATCAGCAGATTCTTATGGGAGAACGCAAGAAAGTAAGCGAAGCGAAACACTATCTTCTGATAATGCAAGACGAGTTTCCAGTTCGCTTGTTACCGTCGCGCCAAAAAAAAGTGCCGAAAATGCCGACAACGCTTTGAGCACCGGGCAGAAACGCCAGTCTTTTTCTAAATCTGGTACATCAGATCCCACAAAAAGTTCTGGTCTTTTGAAAAGTACAAGGCCTTCTGAGGTAAAGACACCTGTAACCAAAATTCAATCTAGCATTTTTAATTTGGGCAGGAAACCCCCCAATGTCTCGACTCATAAAATCCATGGAAACGACAAAAAGGAGAAAGCGGAAATAGGCAGCAATCAGATACAAGCCACTCCTGATGAAAGAGGGCCCCGAGGTGATGATAACCATGGAATACAATTGAAAAGGTCTCATGAAGAAGAACCACTTAAGAGTGTTTCAAGCGTCGAACACCGTGGTGATAATAAGTCTGTATTCCATAAGACAAAAGGGTCTTTCCTTCGCACGTTTTCGCGAGGGTTCAAGGCTGCTGTCCCTCTTCGCAACTCATTAAGTAACGTTGGTGATAAATCCCTCGTCAGTACTAGTGACGCTGATAGATTAGCAAGCGCAGCTTCCATCTTCAGAGCTGCACGCGAAGAGGAAATGAAAAAAAGATTAAGGCCTACACTGAACAACGACGACGCGATTATTCCAATTGCCGGCTCTAAGGGTCGCATTAACTCTAAAGCACAATCAGAAGCTGTTCCTTCTTTTTTCACCTTTCCTGAGAAGCCCGAGCCACCAAGGCGTACCAAAGATGAGATTGCTGAAAAAGATCATGCTAAGAGACGGAAAGTACCTAACTTGCGATCTCTCGAGTATGTGGATAAGAGGCCACGTGAAAAATCTAGCAGCAAGCGTCCCAGTAGGTCAGAAAAAGCACCTCACAACGTAATATATGTTTCGCTGAGTGATGATCCGGAGGAAGAATCGAATGCTGATGACTCTGATGACAACATTATCGAATTGGATAGTTGGGGAGAGGAACCAACGTTTAGAGAAGTCCTATCTGCAGGTGAATCTCACAGCCCCCAAAGCGATCGAATCTCACATTCCCCTTCACCTATTGCCACTGAAGTTGAACCTGAGATACCTCATTCTGCGAATTCTACCGAAAAACCATCATTAAAACGTCGGTTGTCTAATGGAACAGAACCTGCTAACAGGAAGGCGCTTAAGACCCATAACGCCGACACCAGTCTTACTCTCACTGGCGAAGCTTTACCAAGAATCAATCATATTGCTACTGCAAACAATGACGGGCGACGTTCCGAGAGTGTGGAGAGTGTGAGTTCAACGCAGCATGAGTTGTCAACTCAATTTCCATTTATTATTGAGCAGGCTGACAACGCTGGCATGAAGAAGATTATTCCTGGGGATAGTTCGAATAAAAAATCATCATCACCAACGCCCCAGCACTTACCAATAGCGCCGAAAAGTTCTAGTTCGAACCAAAAATCATCATCACCAGCGCCCCAGCATCTGCCAGTAGCGAAAAGTTCTAGTTCGAACAAAAAATCATCATCACCAACGCCCCAGGACTTACCAATAGCGACGAAAAGTTCTAGTTCGAACAAAAAATTATCATCATTAACGCCCCAGCACTTCCCAACAGTGCTGAAAAGTGGTATTGAATCTCCATTTATCATTGAGGAATCTCCAGATTCATCACGCTTAAAAAGTACTATCAAAGTTTCAACTTTGGCACAGGAACAGCACAGACCCCATCGTCATGTGGAGAGTCTTCTTTCGCCCCAAAAGCAGAAATCATCGTCGCCGTCAGCTCCTGATCATACTTCTAATACAATTCAGAAAACTTCCAAGGAATTCATCAGTAAAATTGCTTCGCGAGATAAACCTACTTCTGAACCAGGCAAGGATGATGTTGTTGTGGGTACTAAAGTTTCTAGTCTTAAATCAGAAAATCCCGTACCACAAAATGATTCTTTTGATACTGCACCTATTAGTGCCGATGTTGCGAGTTCGAATTCCGAAGCCAAAATTAAGACTGAATCTAATGCTGAAGGTCCTAAGCCACAACAAAATCAATTTACTCCATTATCGCGAGGGCCAATCGTGCTGGCGAAAAATCCAACACAGGAAATCCCTCCTAAACGTCAAAAAAAAACTGGTCCTATAATTAATTCACCCCCAACAGCATCAAGAGACCTGAGCTCTGCTGCCCCTCAGAAGGTTACATCGCGAGCCCAAACCGACCCTTCCGCAGAATCGTCTAAAAGTGTGCCAGAAAACGTTTCAACTTCAGCCACTTCGGGAGACATTTCTCGAAAGCCAACTGAACGTCGACGTTCGACTGTTGGCGCTTTGAAACCAAGCACCAATTCTATATCTATGACTGAGACGGATTTAGTTTTACAAATTGAATTTCTTGTCGACAAATTCAAATTACCTCTTCGCGATGTTCTGGTGGCTTTAAAGAGTTCAAATCTGGATTACAAGAATGCATTAATGATTCTAACACAAATATCCGAAGGCCATCAGCCACCTGAAGACAATGACATTTGGTCAGTGGCTGATGATGAAATCCTGTTGTATGGCAAACCTGAGTCTATCCCCGCTCTTTTGAAGAAGCATGATAAAAAGGCATGCCGGAAGCGATTGAGGTTTTTGGAAGAGCTTTCTAGTAATAGTACGCCATCTTCTAGTACTACCAATTCCACTTCTGTAGTTTGATAAGCTATTATCTATTCAAAGTTAGTTCTGCTATTAACCAATTTATTATTATATGGTTTTGAATCAAAATAGGAAACGCTCGCATTTAAATAGCTATGCCAAATTTTATCAGCCGCTAATGATAACTTATGTATTACCGTAACTCAGTTTCAATGTGGGCATTATGAAGCGACTATTACAAGTGATGCAAATAGTAGCACGTTAAATAGAAATATTGGATCCATAGCTGAAGTTATACTGCAAGAGGTATACCTACATGTATGTACAGATACTTTTGTCGCAGTAGAAATTTCTCAATGAGAAGGCATGCGAGATAAGTAAGAACAAGAAAGCCTTTTATACTAAAGCCACGTAGCCATTGATTCAAGTTTCCCGTCTATTTAGTGCCCACCCAACCAGCGAGCTGCGTGAACAAAATTTTCAGGAGTAGCCAAGCTAGCGATATCGGCCATTGTAGGAAGAGGCTGACCAGTCGAAGCGCGATGTAGCGTGGATAAGGCAACTTGCGCTATAGGGTTTGCTTGTCCACCAGAGACATAATTGATGGCACTCTCTATAGCACCCCGGTTGGTTAGAAGACGTGCAATGAATTGCTCGCGCGTGCCACCAACGGACGCATTGTAACTTGTCGTTTTAGCAGCACGCTCGGCAGGAGAAGGGCCGGTTGGTGTATCGGTAAGCTGCTTATATGCTGATTTCAAAAGCATAAGGTCCTGGACTTCGATACCCCCACCACTGATGGCAGACATTAATGACTTGACCATGGCGTCGGGGTTGGCTCGAACAACGTCAACTGCAGTCACATTTTTGCGCTTTCGCATCTGATTCTCTTTGTAAACATTTTCGAATCTATCGAACTCCTTTGCAATTATAGGCGATGTTCGGCTTGGAGTGAACGAAGGCCATATCTCGTGAATGGTTTTAATCATATTATAGTCACTATAATGACCATTGGATAATGATGAACTTCTGGCTACATCTCTTTTTCTCCCTCTCGATTGAGCCAGTGCTTTGGAGTCACGTTTGGCCTGTTTTTGTCTTTCTTTTTCGCGTTTTTCGCATTCCTTCTGCTCCTGTATAGCTTGTTTCTGGGCCAACTTTTCGCGTTTTTCGCACTCTTTTCGAGCTTTTCGCTGCTCGGATGTTTCAGAGACCATCTTAAGGTAAATGAAAAATGGGGTTTTATGGAATGAAAGCTTTCCAAGGATTTATATACACCAGCGGATCTTGGATGTAACAGATCGACAAAATGACACCATTGAACCACATACAACCAGGAGTCCAGTTGCAGAACAGTCACTTTCAGGCTCTTTCACCTGCCAGAGTGTAGCCATTTTCCATTGGACCTTGTAATATTGAATGGTTTATTTTGTAGTTGCTGAAAAAAAGCAGCAGATGATGTCTGATTTACCCATAATTTTCAGACCTATGTTGCCTCGCTCGAAAATAAAACCTTCAACACCCTATTCTACTTACCAAATGGATGTTGCTACTTTTGCTATGCGCACATGGGAAGCCATTTGCTTCTTTCTAGAATCATTATAGTTCCTCGAAGCGAGACATTCTTGAATTGATGTTAAGCCCGAAACTATGGGGAGCAACAAATGCACGACTTGAAATCTAAGGAATAGCACGTACCGGAATCACACCAAGCTGTGCGCGGGCCTCGTTCATAGTGAAGTGAGTATTAAAATTAATTTACAGCAAGTAGTGAAAACAAAGATTAAACAAAAATGATTATAATGACAAGCCTGTTAAGGATGGCTTGGATTTGAGACCTTTTTTAGCTTTCACCTTCACACTCCGCTTCAGCTCATCTCTTTTCTTATCGTCCTCATCATCCAGCATCTTTTGATACATGCGTGCACACCCGTAGTGAATTGCAGTATTATTGGGAAACACTGAGATTACTGAATGCCCCAATCGCTTGAAGCACACTCGACAAGTCTTAAGATTGGTGATTGTAACAGAACGTTGTTGCTCGTTTAATAGGGCTTCTTGCGTTTTGACAAGGTGCACTTTGCGTAATGATGCATCCAATTCAGCTGAATTCCACGATTTGTTGAGGGTTCGAATCTGGGACGTCAAAAACACAGAAAGATCCTTAATATTGGTGCTGTTTGGAAGTGTGTTTATGATCTCAACTACAGACATCCTTGAGCCTTGCGAGGATAGCAGTTCCAGTGCAAGATCAAGTTGGCTATTCCGTGTAGGGGGCGGCGAAAGATATAGCGACAAAAGAGTATGTAAAGCTTTGCGCCCTGTTTCGATATCGATGTCGTATAGCTCTGAGCAGTACGTGCGTGCCTTGAGAGAATCATTGATCTGGAAGGTAAATATTTCAAGTGCTTTCTTATGCTCGCCACGTTGACCACAAAGAATAGCCTCAACCTCAAGCAACAGAGGAGACTTGGTTTGTTTCGGTAACGTTGCCATCACTTTGTCGACGCGATAATAAGAGGGCTTTGATTTGAGCAGAATGCTGAGCTTTCCAAATACCTCTGTCCGATCCTCGGATTTATCTTCGGCAATTGCTTTGACATACGCAATGGCCAATGAAGTATGAAAGTGGGATGTGATATCATTCTTTTCGTGAATAAGATGCTCCAGATATGTGATTGTGAGAGAGGCAGAGGTCTTTTGTAAAAATTCCAGTACTTTGTTGGAATCTAGTGACTCAGACTCCGTGGAGTCTTCCAAGAATATATCAATTCCATAACTCTCTTTTATCGATATTGGCCAGGCAGCAAATTCAAGTATGAGATCGATATTGCTATTATTCAGACGTTGTAGATAACGAACAGTGGGTTCTGGGCCCTCTAAATAGGATGGTGCAGATTCTGATGTACCTAATGATTTTAGTAGTTCAAGCGCATCTTTGTGAAGCTGCTTTGCGAAGTAAAAGTCAACCAATTCTCGCCATTTACCGGCTTTTGACAATACTGACTTTACAATATTAGAGTCACAGTGATTGTGGATTCGAAGTAAGGGGCCTAGTAATGCTGGACTGCGTATCATGTAGCATTTGAATAAAGTAGTATCTACTAATGTGGCAGCTTCTTCTAAGTCTCCGTAAATTTCTTTGGACAATTCTACCTCTTGAAATTTAATTGGGTCTTTTGAGGTAGACAGAGAAGATATCTTGCGTCGTGTATCGGCAAGATAATTCAACAAAAATCGTGTTGCTACTGCTAGATCTTTCTCACTCCATGTAGCAAATTCAGCACAAGACGAGCTGTCCTGAGGGGTGTCGTCGGGTGAACTATTATTCTCGATTTTTTTAGACACAAGAGAGGGAGAACCAAGAGTTCTGGTTTGCGATGAAACCGAGGCAACTTCTGACGATACCTCATTCAATTGTTCCGTTGCGGCGATCAAGTCTTCCGCAGTGCCGGATATCTGAGGTGGATACAAGCTAATAACTGTTGTGGGAGATGCTGATATGTCGGAAAACAACAGCATTGCCCGCATGTAATCTTTGCGCTTGAACATCTGTATTGCTTTCTTGATTTGTAGCTCGCGCAAGAGCGTTTCTTTATGTTCAATAAATGCAGGGTCTATTAGAGCAAGTAAACTTATCGCTTCTGAGAGATGGAAATCGTCCTCAGCAAGAACATTGATTTGGTGCTTGAAGTCGGTGCATTTTAATCTGTACACTTGGGTCGTAGTAGAGACATATGCTAGTTTACCGTCATTCACGCAGCGAATCCCGGGTATCTGAAGCGTCTGAAGAATAGTGAATGTTTCTGGGTTGCGGATTTCGACATGTTTAGGGAGAATGCATATGAGATATGGGTATGAGAAGCCAAGGGCCTCCGGTGCGGCTGACCAGTGAAGGGTGGGTTTGTCTAGAAGCTGCCCCTCGAAATCAATGAATTGAGAGGTAGTATCCTTCACAAGTAATGCGGTACTATTAGGAAGTTTAACGGATAGGGGTGTAGTCTGTCGGCCACCTATTCCAATATAGCTTATTCCGAAAGTCGTGAATGATGATTCGTGAGATCCCGGTAGCACAATATTAGAGACACTACTGGTGGGAACATCCACTATGCAATAATCGGAAGCAAGGCCACACACTGCCTTGTCAGGGTTGAGAAACGTGATAGTTTTAATGCGATCGGGTAAGTGCAGCTCTTTGTACTCTGTGAACTCAGCATCCTGCCATTCATAGCATACCAATCGAGACTTGCAGGCCACAAGAAGCCGCGATATCATCACTGGCGCTCCATCAGATTCATCACGTACACCTGACGTAATTGCGAATTTGGTGGCACCCTTGGTTTTCAGCAGTTTCTCATCCAAACTATAGGTTTCCAAATCAAACACACTCACAATACCCTCTGAAAGTGAAACTAAACATCCAGCATCCTTTAGTAAACCAAGCTGCTCAATCGGACGGGAGCTGAACGTCTTGAATATTTTGCTGACAGTAGCTTTGGGCGATTCCCCGTCAGATTCTGCTACTATGTATATATGCAAAGCCCCTGTCGACAGGCCAAGGAGTAGTTTGTCGCCATAAGCTAATATACTCTCAATTGTTCCCTTTTCATTTTGCTTTGCAATGTTTGTAATGATTTCAGGAATGAATGCGTCTAGGTTGATCTTTTGTGTGATGGCCAAGCTACTAGCACTTGGAGAGGGACTTGCAAGGGCCATTGACGAGCTGCAAACTTGGAAAGAGTAAGAAAATGGCCAAGATCTGAGATAAGGTAATTCTTATCTCAAGACGTGTAATGCTATTAGACTTCGAAGATAGAGCTCAGTTGGAAAGAAAGAACGGCGTTGTGTTGGTGTTCGCGAAGAGGATCGCCCTGTGCTTTCAGCTTGAGTGAGGAGAAACATGGGCTAGGGTTCTTACGATTAAAAAGACGATCAGTCTTCAACTTCCATGAATAGGAGCACCAGAACATGGCCAAGGAAGACGCAAGCGCCAAAAAATTGATAAAGCAGTCATGGATTGGCCAGGCGGAGAGATATGAAATAGCGAGTATGTTTACATACAAGTTTCGAGCGTCTACTGACGCCAATTAGAGGTAGCGTCGCAACAGCTCGCCATCGACGTCGCTGCGGTTGCGCCTTCTGCGGAGAAAGCTCTAATGGAGAAGTATGCAAAAATGGCTTTGATGGTATAACACTAACAGGACAGAATGACAGAGATCCATAAAAATAAAAAATTCATTCATCAACAGGTTGAAAGTCTCGAGGCCAATACGATCCAACTTTCGCGACAGACCAAGAAATGGGATGTATTAACGAATGCCACACGAAACAAGGTCAAGGTAATACCTTATTTTTATCATTATTATCCCTTCAATGAAATTGCTAATTGTATAGGAACATGGTGACATCCAGAACTGGGCAGAGATCATTGACCAGGACTTACGGGTCCTCGAAGAAACGGCGAAGATAATAAAAAATAATGTGTACTACTAATATGAACAAACGACATGACAAAAACCAAAATTATTCAATATTCACTTGGGCGGTGGTGGTGCTGGCCATTGACCAGTGGCTATCCATCCGGCCTTTAGAATGACAAGAGCGTCCGCAAGCGGAATTGGAGTTTTACATCTGCGATGGTTCAAGACCAGGTGTTTGTAAACCATGATCCGTTCATCTTCAGATAGCCGAGGTAGAATGCTTTGCTGTGGAACAGCTTTTTCTTGACCTTTTGTCCATTTTTTCCGCTGAATTTTCCATTCTCTATACTGAGGGTTGATCCTTTCCTCCTCATCTTCTTCAGAATCTCCCTCGTTGGCACTCTCTATGTCTTCTTCCTTAGGTTGGGCGATAGGCGTAGCCTGGTGGAGGGCCTTGACTTCAGAGTCTGCTGGCGAGTCTGCCATTCTATTCTGGATGCGTCAAAAGTAAAAGATGCGATAAGGTTGGGGTCAAAAGTGCATGGGTCGTAAGCTGAAGTACGATTTATCACTGTGCTGAAAGTAGTCAGGTATAGCTGAAAATGATATGAAAATTTGCAAAGCTGCAAGCCGAATATATCAAATAGACGCTCAAAAAGTGCTGTATCTTTGCAAACTTGTTTAATTAACTCCAGGGTCGAGCTGGAGAAGAGTTCAAGCGTTGAAATTCTCCACGATTTAGGATTTGGATCAAAAAAAAATCGGGGAAAATTTGGTGTTTCCAGGGACCTATCACGTGATTATAAGCGATTATCTTATTTTTGACAGACAATGTGAGCCAAATTAAAGAGTGAAAAAGAGTTACTATTGTAGGCAACCATAAAACGACGCAAAGCCAACAATCAGCTTTGACTGGGGATGATAAATCTGTTTATTGACGATCGTCCCGTTTCAATATTCCTGCAATAGGCATAATAACTACACAACCATGAGAGTAAATTTTCCAAATTTGCAGCACCTTGATGAATACTGCCTTCGTTAGTCCCCTGATGAAACATAATTCGTACACACATACAATCATCTTGCTCCTGGCTGAGTTATGCAACAGTACCTGCCACACCTTTTAAACCCTTTTTGTGTACTCAGATAGAACCCCTTCTTTCGGACGAGGAAAATTGTCGAAGATTTTGCTACCATACCCGGGACTCCAAGTTTTCAATGGGGAGCGCATTGAACAAAGGGAGGACTTGCACTGTCGACACAGTGGTAGTTTGAAGCACACTTACCTACCGGACTACTATCGGCTCCCTTATAATCATCTTTGGCTTATCCGATCTATTTACAAAATATTACTTTTTCAGGTTTATGATAACGCCTACTCGACAAACCTCTAGTGCATTACGAAATAGAGTAGCCCTAATATTAGAGATGATTCGTTATATAGCAATAATATTAACGATCTGTAAAAAGAACAGTTAGAAAATATTAGTATTTATAATACAGTGATTTGTAGTTCTCACGCGCAGTGTGTTGATGGAATGGCACACGTACATGTACATTCCGTTCAAAGCCCGGGACGGAGAGAAGCTATTTGGTAAATGAACGACAACGGGGCTGATAATATAAGAACTGATAACGTCGATCTTAAGCCTTTTTGCAATTACTCATTGACACCATTTACTCGAGCTAAGGTACAAACCTGCTCCAAGTGAGCTGCCATGCTGTGCGTGACAGCTTGTACACTAAATGCGATATTATTTATTAAGGGCTTTGGATGGCTACTACACTGCCTGAATCAATATTGAAATGCAGTTACAAATGAATCTTACTCGCTCTGTATTTATTCTGGATGGAAGTTTAGGATTCCGTACAAAAAAAAAGGACAAAAGCGATACTCTGGATCAAGAAGGTGGTAATTTCTTGGGTCATAAGTCAGTAATTCCAGACGGGCGGCAATGGGAAGTCGTAAATACTTCAATAGGTTCTCAAAGCTGAATTTTAGGACCATTGCTCAATACTAGAATTTCGTCATGCCATTTGTAAAGGCAGGCAACTCCAGCCTAGGCCTGCAGTTATTCGAACTAACAGGTCTGACGGAGTTAGCGCGTTGTCTTGTAGAACAATAGTATCGATGAGATGCCAATCACAGAGATAGTATGTGTAGTACTGAACAGCGTAGTGGCACAGGTGTATAACAATAGAGTCTAATAGTACTATAGGCATATGTGCAAATACAGTTGTTCAGAAGAATAATAGAAAATATAATAGTAATACAACTGTGGAACTTACCTGACGGAGTTAGCGCGTTGTCTTGTAGAACAATAGTATCGATGAGATGCCAATCACAGAGATAGTATGTGTAGTACTGAACAGCGTAGTGGCACAGGTGTATAACAATAGAGTGAAGAGGAGAAAGGACACTTGTCTCAGACGTAAAAGTTTTAAGAGTCCTGGTGGTGTACCTAACCCAAATCTAACAGCAGTCTTTTACAATCAAGGGTCTGTTCAAGGTTCTTTACAAGGACGGCCATCAGGTTCATTTACCAAACGACATTGCTGTGTTATCCTAACTGAAAACTGGGCTATATACGATACTGGCCGAATGTAGACAATTTGAATCCAAACAAAAGACAGCTGATTTAAGGTCATCACATTCCAATCCCAGACAGAAGTATGTTAAGACGAGTTGACCTAATAAAAAATCAGATGAGTGTTTGATTGTGTAAGCAGTAGTTACACGATCATTGCAATGCGTCGCGATGCTCCTCTCTTCTCCGTTAAATCATTATGCCAGCCCAAGGTCAACAGCCATGCGAAGTGCACAGTCAAGAGCATACAACAGCGTTAGCTCAATTTTGGGAAGTTGACCAACAGAGAAACGTCCGTGCTTTATCTTTCAAAAGTCGACGCAGAATTACCGTTTCTTTGCATACGAGCAATGATATCTGAGGAAATCTTGAATAAGACAATTGACTGCTGGGTGCTGTCTGACTCATGATCAGTACTGACTATATTGGCCATGTGGTAATAGATCTGTTGTGCGCTTTCAGTCACTCAGGGAGACTCCAGAAATATTTCACCAAGTGTATAGCACGCTTGATCTTTAAAACTGATTCTCATTGGCTAAAAAATCATCACAAGAGTGCACAGCAAAGCATATTTCGAGGACATGAAAAAGACAGTATAATTTCTATTACTTACAAACTACTACTCTACCAATTGAGAGTTCAATAAATATTACTCAACTCAAATGACAAAATTTGAGAAAAAGTGACCTTGGCACACAAGTGCTTAATTAGCATACTTGGATCTGCCTCGTAGGCCGACTCCATATCTGTTAATAACAAATGGAATAGCAATCATGAGAACAGAGATGCCGGCTAGAATTGAGCCACCGGCACCAACGGGAAATGTTTCAGAACCAAGGTTTTTGTACATGGGTGTAACGAACACGGGGAAAACTGCAGCACTCCACGATCTCATAAGACAATTACCGGCAAAGACAGAGGCCAGAAATCTGTAGAAACCACGAGCAAGATAGTTGAAGATAGATTGGAAGATATTAATGGCGCCAATGCAGAAAATTAAAGCTCCAATACAAGGGCCAATCCAATGTGTGTGAGTACTAGCAGACCACGAGAATATAAATAGGCCAATGGGCAATAAAGGAGCACCACCCATGGCAGGCTGCAAGAACTTTTCGATGTCAGGGTTGGCGGTTTTCATAATATGGCGGACCCAGAAGAAGTAAACAACGCCACCAAGGATTCCTCCAATGATTGCCGAAAGGTATACAAGACCACTCTCAATCAAGTTGAAACGGTAGAGCTCCGTGAATACAATGGGAAACGCCTCAAACCACGAATTGACGATAATGTAAATAAAAGCGCAGTACAGGTTCAGAAAAAAGACCATAGGTTCACCAAAGGCGATAAAAATGGGCCTCCACAAGGTTTCAATAGCTATCTCCTTGAAACTTGTGGGATTGAGGATGTGATGAATTTCAAAGGGGGACTTGATTTTGTTGTTTCCGGTTATTCTTCTCAATCTCTTGGCACGGCGATGAAGGATCGTGCCTGCACTCGTCTCAGGAAGAAGTACGGTAAGCACTGCAAGAGAGAAACCTGAAATAATACAGAGAAACCAAAATGTCCATCTCCATTCCACGAGCTGGGTAAATACACCTCCAATCAATGGACCAAACGTGGGACCACAGAAGGCCGCAATTGCCCAAAGAAGCAGACCAATGTACATTTTTGGGGGAGAAATAACATCTCCGATGGTAGCACCTCCAGTCGAAAGAGCTGGAGATGCAAAAAATCCAGCAAGCAAACGGAGGCCAATAATCTCCTCAATTGTGTTGGCTAGAGCAGTAGGGACTTGTAGAACACAAAAAATGGCGAGTGTCACAATGTAAATGTAAGTGCGACCCAAAGGAGCGTATTCGGAGAGCGGAGAGAGAAACATTGGGCCAAAGCCATAACCAAGGACAAATGCAGTCAAAGGTAAAATAGCTTTGACCTGAGTGGTGTTGAGTTCCTTCATCATTATAGGAACCGCAGGTGTGTAAATTGAGGATCCCATGTAAATGGAAACCGTGAGAAGGCCAGTGGCAATAATGATCCACACTTTCTTGAGAGCCGACCAATTTTGAGGGTTTTCTGGGTCATTTTCGCCATACCAGTCCACGACAATGTAGTCATGTTGTGGCTCTTGAGGTTCCGATGGCTTCTCGATTCCCTTTTCTAGGTCTACCCTGAGACTAGAATCTTCTGAATCAGAATGAGAACCCTCCGGAATGGTAAGCTCTAGAGCACCGGGTTCACCAAGGGAAGACTTTTTCTTTTCGGTCAATATGGAGTTTCTATTTGGCGAACTCTGTGCATATTTGGCGGGAACGACAAAGTCTGGCTGGTCCTCGGGGTAGCGAAATAACCGTCGTCCAGAGAAATGATAGACGATCTGTCCGAACGTGGAGTTTCTGAGAGTATCCATGACGTCTATTTTGCCTTTTGACTCAATAATTGGTATAAGGAAGAGATGAAAGGAGATTAATGGAAAGGGATGAAGGAGGGCTTTTATAGACGGAAAAAGTCCAAGGGACTTGATTTCGTGGCAAACGTAGGTAGCGTAGTATTCGGTGTTTGAAAGTCAATTGCCGCGTGTAGAACGTGCTAATATTGTTGAGTTCAAATGTTGTTGAATTGTGTAAACTGCGGAAAATCGTGGGCAAAGCACTGAATCAGCACAGCTGAATTACAGCCAATGCGCGATCGAGATGGTTCCTACTAGCTACTCTGCATGCTTGTTTTTTTTTTAGCAGCTGTAGCCGCGTGTTTGGGACTTGGGCATGTGCACGGCTTTTAGGACCTCGAGCGGCTTTTGCGGAAATTTAAGTCAAACGGAGTTTTTAGTGACCAGTTAACGCTACAAGTCAGGTGATGCCCATGTGATTGCAACTGTGCACCAATATTCCTTTTACTAATTGCATTACAAATACATAATACTTCGCTTCATTAGGGTTGCTAGTGTTGCTACAGCCATCTACTACACCAGCCTGAGGAATGCTCTAGAAGGGCCAATAACCCCCCGTCATACCTAACGTAAAACCTTATCGTCAACGCCGGAGCGGATTTCATTCTCCATGAACGTGATGCCAGATAATATCGCGATTGAGACCTGAAAAGAATCTGACAAACGATGACTCGGCATAGCCTTGCTTACTCATGGCGCCTCTCCATCCAGCTGTATTGCTGTACATGTGCAGTGTACCGTGTTCATGTATATATTGCGTGGTTCAGGTTCTTTTACGCGACATCATTCACTTACCGCATAATTTTCCTCAACGTCTTTTTTTTAGCACTCGTTATCCCAAAATGCGCATTCAACAGAATTCTATCGAACTTCAAATGAGTGAATGAAATGAAACTACTCTGATTGATGTCTCTGAGCTTATGAAAGCCTATAATACTACTTTGTTATATGTCAACTGCGGTTTACGTACTTTCAATTGAGTGTTAAAAGTAGTCCATCAAAAATTGCTCTGCAGAAAATCCATACGCTTATATCGATGCACTCTAACTCAACTCAACACCTAATATGTAACCTTAAATGTATTGCTCTACACCGTTTAAATCTTCAGTGGCACTAACGAATTTTGGTCTCCCGGGGATCTTGGCTGGCTGTTAACGATAAGGAGTATACGATATATAACAAAGAGTAACAATAATAATTGCTACCAAGTAGTAGTGGTATCAGCGAGCAATTTAAGCTACGTAGTTGTCGGAATTAATTGTTACATTATTGATATTATTGTTATGTGCCATCAACGAACTCCAATCCCCGGAGATTTTAGCTGGCTGCTAGAGCCTAAGGAATATGAAAACCATAGTTGGTATATAACGAGAATAACAATAACAATAATAAGCTGACGAAGTTAGCGTCTGGTCTGCAGGACAATAATATCGATGAGATGTTCTAACAGAAATATGAGTGTAGAGCTGAACAACTTACAGGCACGGGCTTTTCAACAATATGTAGAGTGTATTATAATAGTAAGACTAGTTACTGACTGCCTCCTTTGAGTAGGTCCAGCTCTTATTATTGTCTGTCTTAACATACACACATATTCATTCGTTACACTACTTTTCCTCCTTATTTCTTGACCTGGCCTTTCGTGCTCTACTTGAACTACTTCCTTACTAGATCGTCTCCCAAGACTAGCTACTGTTTCCGTCCTTTAGATCTAACTCACACCACTACGTGTATTAACTTGAGGTGTTCACCTACCTGCCTGACTTTGCGACACTATCTCTGGGATTTCATTCGATCGGTGCAACCTGCGTACCTTTCTATAATCCCAACAATAGGTAGAACTTACCTGACGGAGTTGGTGTGTGGTCTTGCAGAACAATAGTGTCGATGAGGTGGTATCACATGTGCCGTACTGAACAGCTTACTGGCACAGGTGTGTTCAACAACAACGAGCATTTGTGTGTATTTGGCGGAAACAACAAAGTTTGGTTGCTGCTCGGGTAGCGAAATAAGCGTTGTCCAGAAAAATGATAGACGGTCTGTCCGAGTGCAAAGTTTCTGAAAGTATCCATGACGTTTAGATTGCCTTTAGCTCAACAACTGGGGATATAGAAGAGATGAAGGGGTTTTTTATAGACGGAGAAAATCCAAGGGACTTGATTTCGTGCCGAATATAGGTAGCATAGTATTTCAGTATTTAAAAGTCAGTTACAGCGCATAGAACGTGTTGTTACTGTCTAGTTGTTGAGTTGTTGAATTGTTGAACTGTTGAATTGGGGTAGACTGTGGAGAATTGTGGGCAACGCGCTGAATCCGCACAGCTGAATTACAGCCAATGCACGATCGAAATCGTTGTTACTCTGCTTGCTTTTTTTGAGCATCTATAGCCGTGCGTTTGTTTGGGAGACTAGGGCATATGCACGGCTTTTCGGAGCGGCTTTTGCGGAGAATCAAACGGAGTTTTTTGTGACTTCGCTCCACAAGTCAAGTGATACCCATGTGATTTCCACTGTTTTTAAACTACAGCACAGCTGTGCACAGGCTGGTTTCCCAATAGTATTGTGTTATTACAAATAGCCACGCGAATCAGGCCTGTTTTTCCAGCGGGAATAACAACGGAAAAACCTAATAACCGCCAACGCCTTTAGTAATACACTTTTTTCTGCTACACAAGCCAGAGGAATAATATGGAAAGGCCAATACCTCCCGTCATAAAGTGAAACTTTATCGTCAACGCCGGAGCGGATTTCATTCTCCTCCAACGTCATACCAGATGATGTCGATTGAGGCCAGAAAAGAAGCCGAGAAACGGCATAGCCTTGCTTACATGCTCATACCTCACTATCCAGTTATACTGTTGTTTATATACATGTATTGCGTACACGTGTAAATTACGTAGTTCAGGTTCCTTTGCGCGAAGAGATTTAAAGGACGGAGTCAGTAGCTAGTATTGGAAGGCGATCTAGTAATAGAGTAGTTCACGTAGAGCACGAAAGACCAGGTCAAGAAATTAGTGAGAAAAGTAGTAAAGGAAGGAAAGAATGGATGATTGCTATCGTAGATTCTTGTAATCGTTGTGAAATTATTCCTTAGTTTCGTGTCGAGAGATGCCGTAAGGCATTAAGGCAAAATGAATGAAGAAACACACAAAACTAAAATAAAGGATATATCTTCATTTTCCTAACACTAGTTACTCAGAATTTGGCATTCAACAGAATTTCATCGAACTTTGAATAAGATGGAGACTGATTGATGACTCCCAGCTTCAATTGTTAGCAATTATTTGATTACACGTTCGCTTATAATTATGAAAGCCTATGACGTTACAATCAATCAAGTGTTGAAACTGGTTCATGAAAAATTGCTTTGCAGCAAATCTGTAAGCTCATGTCGAAGTACGCTAAGTCAACTCAACACCTAATATATAGCCTTGAAATGTATTGCTAGCAAGTAGTAGTGTTATCAGCCAATACTTCAATCTAATTGTTGAGTTATTAAAATTATTGGTACCCTAGTATTGGATAGAAATCCTTGGAACATATCCATCAATGCGAGTGACGTCTTGGCAGCACGGCAAGCATGGGTAGTTACCCTTAGGCTGGAAGTAATTGTGGGGTAACATTGGGGAAGCTCGTAGAATAGGTGGTTAGCAATGCCAAAATATCTGAAAGTTATTCGCAGTGCTAAAAGACTACTCACCGGTGCAAAAAATCGATGAAAGATCAAAAATCCTTATTATAAACATGTAATTTATCTCATCTAAAAGAATATACCATTTGAAATCCGGCATATGTGATAAGAGTGATACAACACTGGATATCTGAAAATATTTCAGGTCAATAGAGTTCCTTTCAGTTTCATACTTGCTGTATATTTCCTTTAGTTTGAAAGCATGCTGGTTGAACCTGCCATTCCAGTTCCACCATATTCCTTGAATGCATCTTCATTTTTAAGATGTTATATCCTCCTTTCTTTCCTGCTTTTTTTGGGCTTTGCAGAATTTTTACTACTGATTTTCTTAACTGTCTGGCTTCTTGAAGTTGTTTATTGACAGAGTTTTAGTATGAATTTTAAAGATGCATAATCTAACGAGCGAGAAAAAATTAATGACTTTGATAATTGCATGCCATATGTTTCCTAAAGCTCGATGCCACGTTATCACCTATTGCAATAACTTTTGTGGTATCTTTTGTTGCCCACAATACTGTGTTTTTTTATTTTTGACGTTTCCAAAAACGTTAAAAAATTGCTTCCTTGCCAGGGGTCGAACCTGGAATCTTTCGCTGTGACCAAGCTAACGTTTCATTAGAAATCGTAGGCGAACGCCTTGCCATTGGGCCACAAGGAATAGTTTCTTGAAGGCCAAAAAATGACGGCTAAGACTAAGTAATCCTTCATTTTACTCATGTCTTAAGAATTTTGCCAGTTTTTCTCTTATTTAGAATTATAACAGGTTGACCAGGTGAAAAATATATTGATCTATCTATCTATCATATTTTTATTTTTGCCAATCTTGACGTGTATATTATTATTTTTTTTTCTTACTTTGTTTGATTGCTAGCTCTGTAGCTGCTCCAAGCTTCATTCTCTTATACGTACAGTACCGATGACTAAGTATGCTAATTTTCCATATTTAACACTCCCAAAAGTATATTTATTTAATAAAAAGCACCGTATCTTGTAAAAAGACTTAAAATTGTAAAAAATAAGTTATATTCCTAGCATCCGATGAACAAGAGCTTTCGAATGATGCCAGCCAATCTTTTGTTGGATTATTTTAGCTTTTACTATTATGGCCATCTTTCGAAGCGCAACTCTTAACTAAACTCTGGAAGAAATTTTGATATATCCTGCCCCGTATATTCGAAAAGAATTTTGTAACGGTTATCTCTTGGAAGGAGGATATCAAAGTTTTGTCGAGTAGTTTCAAAATATTTTTACGATTTTTTCCCGTCAAATGGTTGGCAAAAATGCACGATGCGGACTCGTGTCGAAA
>JAJMAG010000138.1:0-60153 GCA_030564905.1 Geotrichum fermentans
CTTACCCGGCCCTAGGCGTGTATAAATATCCATCCTCTCAGGACCTTCTTGTTCTGTAGGGCCTCGCTCCCTGAGGCCCTCCGCCTCCTGTTCTCTCATGACTAGCCCAACTGCCAAACATATCGGTAAGCCTAGCTCTATCTAGCTTAACCTTCCATAACCTATCTAACCTAGCCTAGTTTAATCTATTCTGTCATCCATGAGACCTTACACATTCTATTCATCATGCACTGAGACTACAACTAACTTGGCAAATTCTAAAGAAGCGGTTTAGTTTGGTTATTTGGTTCTTATCCAACCGTAGATAAAAATTGAAATAACCCTACAAGTTGCAGTAATGCCACCTCCAACGTTGTGAATTCGAACATGGCGACATGCCAGAGATCGCACATTAAGGCTGCAAACTGGATGTAGGAGTTTGAATACAGAAGAGGGAACGTTTAGGCCAATACGTTTGAATATATTGCAGCATTAAATGCCGGCACTGCCGGTAAATTCATGTTTCTACGTATCCCGCTAGCAATCATTTTGCACGAGACCTTTTAAATGTAAAGAACAGCTCAGGCACCTAGGTCATGCATCTAGGTGTAGTTTTCGGGGTCCGAGCAGCGCAGACATCGGCCTGATCTTGCCAAGATAATTTAGCTGCCAGCTTAATATCATTCAAGTTTTTTTTCGTTCAAGGTCACAATACCGCACTCGTCAAGGCTTTGTCTCCAGAAAATAATGAGCAATATAAAAATGATACGTAGTCAACAGATACTCCAGAGTGGTTTAGTAGTTAATATTCCACTAACAGTATCATTCAAAGTAGACAGTAAACAGATATATCAACATACGCAGAATAGCTTTAATATGCCATGATATGTACTCTAAGGAGAAACAGTTGTAATGATTTGGATACTCGCTTGTGACGAGTAACAGGGTTGAGTCCAGTTCACATCATATTTGTGCCGGCTCATCTTTCTGTTATCTATTTTCATGTGGTGAGTAAGTGACTACATATAGGCGGAAAGCGCTTGGTGAAATCCCCCACAAGAGATGCTTTGCTAACAGCCAAAATGTTGCTGGGCAAAAAGAGCAGCCACCCAGAAAACACCACCACTTTCATCCTCACCACCTCGAAACTACTCTACCAGCTCCACATTGACCATTGTCGCCCACGTTTGTGCCAAAATTTTCTAACTTCATACAATATTAACCCGCCCAAACAGTCGCTAGTCTCGTATACAATTGCAAACAGCTATTTTATACACCACTCATCCTCCACAGACTAGCCATTATAATGTCGCTTCCCACAGAGTACATTAACGAATTGAACGCACTAAACAAGGAAGTGCTCTCGAAGCAGCCCACAGACGTTCTCCAGTTTTGTGCCAATTACTTTCAATCGCGTCTTGAAAAGGAGCGAGAGGCATTGCTATCAGCAGCTGTTGATACCTCTGCTCAGGCTACCCCGGCTGCTTCCGGCCCAACAAGACGAACGCGAACCAACACAGAGAGTGTTGACCCGTCATTCGTAAACCCATCTGCGAAGGATCTAATTCCTGAAGAACCCCATGAAGGTGGCCATTTTTCTGCTTTCAAGACCAAGCTATTTAAAGGCGACTCTGGCACTCCATCTCCTGGATCAGAATCAGTGACGACTAAATCGACAAAGCCAACCCCTCCTGGAAGCAGCTTGTTCGCTCCTTCTTTTGGAGGCTCTTCATCTGCAAATTCTTTTCCTGTTAATTTTAACGCCAACCGACGAATCTCGGTATCAGCTGAGTCACTGAATCCCAGAAACCTCGCTGCTTCGCACGACACCCCTAGTGGTCCTGGCCTGACAACAGAACAACTTGAGAGACTTAATAGGTCGGTTGGAAAGAACTTTCTGTTTACTAACTTGGATGAGGAAGCTCTCAAGAGCGTACTTGCACATCTCAAGGAGAAAAAGGTTCCTTCTGGCACCACCGTGATTAAACAGGGCGACGTTGGTGACTTTTTTTACATTGTTGAGAGTGGCTCACTGGATTTTATTGTGGATGGCGAGAAAGTTGGTGAGGCTGGCCCTGGGTCGTCCTTTGGCGAACTGGCCCTCATGTACAATGCTCCTCGCGCTGCTACTGTAAAAACTACTTCTGATTCAGTTCTCTGGGCTCTGGATCGTGTCACATTTAGAACTATTACAGTGGGTAAGACTTTTTCCAAGAGAAAACTACATGGGGAGTTCTTGAAAGAGGTACCAATTCTCAAAGGATTGAATACCTACGAACTCAGCAAGCTTGCTAACTCCATGAATTCTGAGGTTTATGAACCTGGCCAGGAAGTCATCACTGAAGGTGCTGTTGGAGAGCAGTTTTACATCATTGAGAACGGTGAAGCCGAGGTGACCAAGAAAGGTGAGGGCAAAGTACAGGACTTGTCCAAGGGTGGTTATTTCGGAGAGGTTGCGTTGCTGAATGACCTTCCTCGCCAAGCTACAGTCACAGCTAAGACGAAGCTTTGTGTTGTTACTCTAGACAAGGGTGCTTTCCAACGATTATTAGGACCTGTTGTTGATATTCTTAAGCGCCAAGATCCTACTCAGAGCTAATCTCGCCCCTCACACATGCTCCAAATGTGCTAATTGAGTTTCTTTTCTTATTTTTCTTATTATTTTTCTAGTTTATTGTCATTATAAATAAAGATTGCGTACGTACTAGGTAATTTAAGCTAGTAAGTAAAAATCTCTCTGGAGGGTCATCCAGATAATGGAAAGAGCTGAAAGTAAGTAGGGGGAACATCAAGAACTGGACGGAAAAAAAATACTTACTAGCAGTGATTGCTGGGCCAGCTAGTCCTTTTCCAAATTTGATAGTGCCGAAGACGAGCCATTCAGATCCAAAGTGGAATCCAGCAAGAAGAAAGGTCCAGAAAGTCATGTTATAAACACTATTTTGTTAGATTCCAGGGGTTTTTGCAGCGAACAAAACATACACAGGGTCATTGATATGGTATGCTCCATACAGACGGACGATGCTGGCCAATATGGTCCACGTACCAAACGTTCTAGCAGACAGGGGTGTAACTAAATCATGATCAAGCCGTTAGTAGCAAAAAAAGAGAACCTGAAGAAGACTCATACCCAGTTCAGGTTTGCGATCATAAACTTTTCTAGTCAAAGCGAGACCGCTGAGATAAGTCTGAGTTGAATTAAAGATGGACATAGCTCCAACCTAAGGTGGACTCATTAGCATTTCACAAGAGGATTGGCCTCCGAGAACTTTGTTGCAGCATACAAACAAGAGCCAACTGGGGAGAAGGCCAGGGGAAGTAGGGAGCTGCTGGACAAGTGAATCGACAAATGACATTGAAAAGATGAAAAAGGCGGTAGTCGGTGAACTTGGAAGATCAAGTATACTGTGAACTTAGAAGAAGTCTCGAGTGTGTTTGAAATTTATATGAACTTATGCATCGGTCGCTATTTGGCCCGGTAGCGGATAGGGTTAGGCCTATGGTCGATTGCTAGTTGCTTGATTCCTCGTACGTCGCGTTTGAGCCAACGTATGGAATGATTCTTCTCTAAAATATCAACCCTATACGGCTGAGCCACATGCCTTAAGAATTGCTTGCGCCGTTTACTAGTATGTAGTAAATTGGCAAATGTGGTCTTAGTGATAAACTAAAATACAAGCACTAAGATTCTTACAGGGAAAAGAACATAATGCCGGCAACAAAGTTAAGTAAGTGTATAAAAATGCTATTATTTTCAAAAATGCGTATATATTATATTACAAGTTTTATCTAAGACAACTCCGATAGACACTCCGATTACTCTTCATGCAAAAGTGTCTCTGTTGGTATGATAAAGGGAGGAAGGTTTGTAACCTCACGCGCATATGCACCCTCGCTTCGATCTAGTAATGCCTCTAGAGCCTCTGGCGATATGGTATAGTCAGATTTGGACGCCTCCCGCACCTTTTCAATCTGTCGAGGATTAGTGGTATAGTCCATCATTTGATTTAATGTCGCAGTATATTTAGGCATTCGGCCATTACTTCTCTTAGTGAAGCCGCTGAAATCCCCCTGCTCTATTACCGTGCGCTCTAGTTCACGTTTCTTTCCCGCAGCTTGAAGGAGATGCTGTTCTATGGTATGGGCCGTTGCGAGACGATAAACAATGACGGGTTTCTTTTGGCCAATTCGGTATGCTCTATCCATAGCTTGTAAGTCACATTGAGGATTCCAATCGCTATCAAAGAGAATAACAGTATCTGCAGACACAAGGTTGATACCCAGACCGCCAGCACGAGTTGATAACATAAATAACTTGTAACTTGAGTCATTGTTAAATTGCGTCATAGAAGCTTGACGCTCTTCAAATGAAGTAGTGCCGTCGATACGACACGATTTCCAGCCTCGGACACCGTTAGCCCAGTCTTCTAGAATGTCCATCATGGATAAAAATTGAGAAAATATCAAAATGCGGTGTCCGCGCGCTATAAGGGAACGACATAGTTTGTCTAGCACTTGCATCTTACTAGACAAGGGAAGAAGCAATCCCAATTCTTCGTCCGGTGGTAAATTGTATGGATAGTTTAGTAAAAGCGGGCTATCACACACATAACGAAGTGCTATGAGGCTGTTTTCTAAGTGGCAGCCTGCAAGGATTCGTTTTTCTTTCTGGTAAAGCAAATAGTCTTGTTCAATTATGCTCTCACTGTTGTTGACTGATATTGCATCCCGGTTTTTTCTGTTATTCTCTTCTATCAAGGGCTCTTCATAATTAATTTGTCTTGAAGTCCTTCTTTTCTTAGAAAGTTCCTGAAGGTTCCTATCGCTGACTTTAATACCTAAGCATGTAGTATTGAACCGTCTTAGTACTTTTCCATCCTTTTCACGAAATCCTTTTTCTCCATTAGGATCATGTGCTTTTAACAACTCCTCTTCTAAAAACTCTCTGAGAGAGCCCTTCGCAGCTTCCTCATATAGCTGAAGTTGGACTGGTGTTAATTTCGTATAAATGGTGTATTCTCTCTTTGGAGGTAGGTGGCTTAATACCCTAGATTTTAATCTTCTCAATAAAAAAGGGCGCAGAATGTCGTGTAATTTATCAACAATATTAGGATCAGAGTTGAAAAGACGCTTAGTCGTGTGTGCTTTAGCTGACGTTCGTAAATTAGCTTCTGAGTTGCTATCAAACCAAGATTCGAAAATATCAATATCAGAAAATATTTCTGGCATTAAAAAGTTCAATAGAGTCCAAAGCTCAGTCATATTGTTTTGAAGCGGAGTACCTGACAAAAGAAGGCGACTTGAAGTTTTCAAGTTTTTCAGTTTCTGGATAAGCACTGAATTGATGTTCTTGATCCGATGGCCCTCATCAACTACTAGGTATTTCCATTTGTATTTACAGAGGTTCTGGGAGTCATTGATGACCATCTCGTAAGTTGTAACAATAACAGCTGGTTTATCGCTCACATTTTTATTCAAATAGTTCGCCCGCACTTTTCGTCTTTGTTCTTTGGATCCGTAGTAGCTAGTACAGGTAACGGAAGGAGCATAGTGTTTGAACTCCTCGCACCAATGGTCTAGTGTCGCTAAAGGAGAAACGATCAAAAATGGTCCACTAACATTGTTTTCAATCATAAAAGACAAAAATGCAATGGTTTGAATTGTCTTTCCTAGTCCCATGTCGTCTGCTAGAATTCCATTAAGTCCATTTTCATAAAGAGATTTAAGCCATCCGACACCTTCGAGTTGATAGTCATGCAGAGTGGCGCCTGTTAGGAGTTTTGGTTGTTTGAAAGCAGATTCAGTAATGTTGTACCGCTGGTTTTGGCCTTTTCGTCTTTTATCAGTTTTCTGCACATCATTAGCGCACCTTTTTCGTGATTTCGTCCCGCTCTCATCATTTATACTTCCTTGTAAAGAATCTGCAAGCCTTTCAGCCATAATTGTTGAATACACCTTAGATTGTTCAATCAAAAATGTAAGCCGCTCCATTTTCTTCGCCTCATATGATGTGGCAACGTCCTTTACTGGGTCCAAATCCTTTTTTGTTAATATCATTCGGCATGTATTTCACAGAGGGTCTTACCTCGAAAGGAGTTGGCGAGCTTTCTTGATCTGTAACTCGATCAAAAATATCATCCTCAGCAGGAGAGCTAGGCAAGCTTAGAATATTACCTTCATACATGTTCATATGTAGCCTCTGCATGAGGGAACGAATAGCACTCGTTGAATGGGAGGCTTGCAAGGATTCTGAGGCCTTGAACTTGGGATCAACAAACTCCCAAATTTTTTTTTTCATTTGAACGATGGCTCAATTGGGATAAAGTAAACATAATTTATAACTAATCTTTAGTAATCAAAAAGACGTTAATATCCTGAAAGTATTCTATTTTGCGAGAATTTTTGAGAATAGCCACCACCACCAGAAAATATTTGTTTTTCACCAAGAAAACAACATCACCAAACATTTTCAGGCGAAACCCAAGACGCGTCTGACAAGCTTGCCTTGACAACACTGGCAATTATTTATTGAACTCTTCCTTGGCCAACTAACTAGTTTTTTGCTATTTTCTGTTTATATTTTCTGTTTCCGTTTGAACATGTCCAGAAAGATTCAAGACGAAGTTGGTACTGACGACACGGGCAGCTCTATTGCTGGAACTCCCTTACACAACGCGGAGCCTGGCGTCATTGCCTCAGAGGACGTCGATATGGCTGAAGCGACTCAGGAGAACGGTCAAGGTACTTCTACGACTATTTCTGAAAAAGTTGACGACGAAGACAGCCGCCGAAAAATTGAGGACAAAGCGCGTAGCTTCCTTGCCCAACAGACTTACCGCGTGGTAATTCCCTCGTTTGCCGCGTGGTTTGATCGTACTAAGATCCACGATATTGAGAAGCGCTCATTACCTGAATTCTTTAACGAAAAGCACCGGACAAAGACCCCGGAGATTTATACGGAATATCGCACATTCATGATTAATACTTATCGATTAAATCCCACAGAATATCTCACTGTAACGGCCTGCCGTCGAAACCTTGCTGGTGATGTCTGCACCTTGATGCGTGTTCACGCTTTTCTCGAACAATGGGGTCTCATTAACTATCAGATTGACCCTGAGACAAGACCTTCGTTCATTGGTCCTCAGTTTACAGGCCATTTTCAAGTCATACTCGATACCCCTCAAGGACTGCAGCCTTTTGTGCCTGCTCCTGTTCTTGCGTCAACAGAAGATGGCAAGGAGTGTAACTCTACAAAACATGCTTTAGAGGCATCAGAAGAAGTTAAAGCAGGTACAAACGGAAACACAAATGGGACAGTCAAGGCTGAGCCTAGTACTGATGATTCTGAATCAAAACACAAGAAAGATGAATCTGGAATGACCAAGCTAAGTATAAGGCGCAACTTATATGATTCTGCTGCAGACGCCATTGCTTTACACGACGAGAGCCAACGCCAAATTAGTGCTATCAACACACGAACTTACAACTGTTATACGTGCGGAGACGATGTGACAAAAATTCGATATCACAACCTCAGATCGAAACAGGCAATTAGTGCTCTATGTTTTCAGAACGGATTGTTTCCAGCCAACTTTAGCAGCGCAGATTTTATTAAAATTGAACAAACACAAGCCTCGGCGACAGAATGGTCTGACCAAGAAGTTCTTCTACTTCTTGAAGGCGTGGAGATGTATGAGGACGATTGGAATGCAATTGCCTACCATGTAGGTACGCGAAACAGAGAGAGCTGCATCCATAAATTTTTGCAACTGCCAATAGAGGATCCCTACTTGGTTAGAAACTATCAGCCAAATGCCAAGGGAGAAGAAAAAGAGGTTGTTGTTGGCAGTGATAGCAGAACTGTGCCAACTGATAGAGTCTACCAAGCCCTTAGTGAATTTGTTAAGAATCTCAAAAAGAGTGAGATTAAGAAGGAAGATCTGGAAATCAGCGAAATCTTGGCAAAACGATCAGAAGAACTTCTTGAATCGGAGAAGGCCGCACAGCAAAATAATCTGTCACTTTTGGTAGACGCGGAGCTACAAAAGTTGAACTTGAAGATGAAGCGTTTCGAGGAACTTGAGAAGGCACTGGCTGCTGAAAAGTCTGAGATCGAGCTTGCCCGTGAACAAATTTATTTAGACCGACTGGCATTAAAACGTCAGGCAGACCTAGTGAGCGAAAAGCTCAGTGAAGCTGTTAACGCTTCTTCGTCTGAAGAAGCTGCGGAGTTGGCTGCAGTTGCCACACGGCTAGCGAGCCAGAAGCTCAGAGTGCATAGCGTTACAAGTGGCAGTCCTGGTAATGCCGATGACAGCAGCACAGCACCTACTGAGTCTTCAAAAGCTGTCCGACCTTCATTCAAGCCTGTTAGTATTGAATCTCCGCAAACCTTCACACTCTGGTCTGCATAAAAAATATATACATAACTTTAAGCAATTCAAAATATAAAGGAATAATCTCTAGGAGTGATTAATTAAAGTGGTACATTTCAACAAACATTTTCATCTCGAGATGGCGCTAGATCTATACTTGTAGTATCGAGTATTGTTTTTTGGGCTTTACAAAAATTACTAGTAGGCTAGGTATGACTGGAAAAGCAAACAATATCTCTTGACAACTTGAAATCCACCTACAAAACAGTTCCACTGAACCCAGTCATAGCTACATCAACGCATAATATGTATGCTACATAATGCCAGGTCAACGGCAATAGTGTTGGAATTGTTGCTTACGCCTCCACACTGTAAAAATAAGTGCAATTGTGCCTGGTGAATCGCATAGCCGCAGAGGGCGTCTATCGACTTCTCTTAGGTGCTACGCGAGGGGTTCACTTCAATGTTCATCCAAATATTTGTCGCGCGGGGTTACGCGAGGAAGGTCTGTGAGTGTTTCTAGTGCACAGTGTTGCCTGCTGGTGATGCGTGCGCATTGTGCAATCGTGGTAATCCATACTTGTTAACCAAACTTCTGAACATTTGAAATTTACATATATGTAAATAAGAGTTAAAACTGCGAAGTGCACCTCAACATCCAACTTGAAATACTACATGGTGAAATGGTATTCAAGTGCATTGTTAATTAATTGCTTCAGCCTGAGAAACCGCACTACTTCTGCTCAGGAGAAAATCTACGCAGTTTGATTAACCTGGAATGCGATGTATGTTGCTCCATTCATGCCGCTAGAAAATTATCAACATTGGTCTTGCTTAGAAGTCTCAAATGTCTTCACTTCCCTGGCTAATGGTGCAGTACTGTCAGAAACCTGCCACGAATTATTTTCACGTGAGTTGCGAGTCAAGGATGAATTCTGTGAGATAACGCTCAGCATAAGTGAAGATAATGTTGTTCTTACCAAGCATTTAAATGTTATTGATTGCAAGCGTTTAAAGACTCGGAGGATTAAGGATTGCCAATGAAACATTTTGGGGAGTCTTCGTTTGGTTGAAGACACTTGGTTTCCGCAGTGACTTTTACTCCCAAGCTAAAACTATGGGACTGTCAGCCTCCTTGCAAGCAAAGAGATGCAATTGCCGTGGAAATTCACATATAATAGATGTAGGCAGTGGCAATATTCATATATAGAATACACTTATGGCTTGAAAAATTTGGTTATAAGACAAGAAGAAGGTTCATAAGAACCAATGGTGGGAACTTTTTAGCGGTATGCAGTAACTTTGGTGCAACATTTTTGAAATATCCCTGAGTGTGTGATCATCAACAGGTTTATTGTTTACCGTAAGCTCGTCGTGCACTGATTTGGAATCATTTTTAAAGACCTCAAATCCTCCTTTTTTTTAACTTTCTCTTTTTTCCTTCTTTTTCTTGAGCAATTCACTAAGGATATTCTACAAGTTTTTGGCAAGCTGAATCATTAACGCAGCTTATTTGTCAAAAAGACTGATAATATTATTTACAAAAGAAACGCCATTGAACTGATACTATCAGATAATTAATCGAACTCTATCGCATCAACCAATCGCCTTACCTTGAGATTATTACTACAAATCTCAGAGAACCCCCATTATTCGGACTGAACTCTACTTAATACCACCAGCAAATCGCCTAATTTCAAAATTTCTCAAAATGTCTTTTACATTTAATTGGTAAGTCGATACGTCTCCACAGTGTTTTGCTTGTTGATTCATGGTTGTTCCGGTGATAGACCATGCGTTGAGTGTAATTCAGTGCTCACGCCAATATGATCTGAAATACCCCTTATCATCTCCCAAAAAAGTCTCTAGTTTTCACGTAGCATTTAGCAGTCTCATTGCTTTAGCTAAGTCGCATACAAATCTTTCACTTTTATAAGCATTCAATACTCTGTTGTTCGTTTCCACTCAGCTATTGTGAAAATCTAGGGATCACAAAACTTAAGCATAAATTTGATGATGTCATTGCGCTTTAACCAGGAAGCTCCTAACAACATTTTGAAGATTATATCCAAATCATAACTAACACTAATTGCTCAACTTTAGGCCTGCTGGACCCGATGAAGTCTTTGTGACCGGTACATTTGACAAATGGGCTAAATCATACCCTTTGGTTATGAAAGCCGACAAGAGTTTTGAACTTACGATTCCCTTGAGTATTGAAAACAATCAGAGCATTCACTACAAAGTAAGTTTTTTTCTCTTAAGATGTTGAATAGATTTAACAATTTAGTATGTGGTAGACGGCCAATGGTCCATCGATAAAAAAGCCAAAATAAGCACCGATTCGTACGAAAATGAGAATAACATTATCGAAGCAGACGACCTGATTCCTATCGCGCCTGTTGTTCCCGAATCTGGGCTTGTAGCGAAAATCGTGGAGAAGATCGAAGCTATGCCTGAGACAATTATTCCTTATCCATCTCCCTCACCAATTCTCCGTAACGTCTCTTCAATCGACTCTCTAAAAGCAACAGCGTCATTTTCTCATTTGGGGAACGCTTCTGGTGAACGGTTGGCAAAAGAAGAGGCATCTACAACATTCAAAAATCTGAATTCACCTGCTGGAGAAACCGCCAGTGACGCCTTACCACCCACTGTGGAAGAAGCTGGGCAAGACGAAAGTCCCAATTCTCTAAGCTCCAATATTGTTAATATTGGATCAGGTGATTCGACCTTTGTGGAAGAGGAGAATAATGATGCGTCCTTGGAAAATGCTGGCTCTAAAGATATTCTAGTGTCAGGTTCAGATTCTGAGTGGGAAAACGTGGACCGTGTGGTTGATGCAACCGCATGCCATGAGAACATAACTGTACCACAGGGAGAAAACGATTTGGAGAAGGAAAGCAGTAATGTATTGGAGCTGTCTAATGAAAATGAAAACGACAAAGCCTCGAATGATAAAGGGGATAATTCAAGAGATCAGAATGCTGGTTCTAAGAGAAATCAAACAGACTCAGTTGAAGAAAATGAGCTGGAGCTTGATGTTGAGAGAGGATCATCACAAAATACCCAGGACAAGAATGATGATGAACAAGCTACGCAGGTGACAGAAACGGTTAATCTACTTGGTGCGGAAAAAGATTTGAACAGAAAGACGGATGACAAGGAAAGCAGTACTATTGATGAAAAAAATGGTGAGTGCAACAGAATGAGTGTGGAAAACTATATCTAACAGGGTAGCAGAAATTGGTGTGACACGAGGAGAGGCAGAAGAAAAAAAAATTGAAGGAGTGACGGAAGACAAGACAACATGTGAGAATGAGGCACCAAGAAAGGGTATTGAGGTTCAGGTAAAAGGTAAGATAAAAATGATGGAAAGAGATGTATGACGGAGTTAACATTAGTAGAGCAAATGGTAGCTAGAGAGATCGCCAAAGAATCGGAAAAGGCAGGCAAATGTTTTGAGACTATTGCTGTTGAGGCAGCTGAGGGAATGAAAACAGTGGAGTCTGGTAAAGAAGGCAAAGTGTGTGAGAGTCCTACTGAAGCAAATACTGATAAGCCTATTGCCGATATCAAGCCTATCGAGTATAGTAGTGAGTTTGAGACTGTTGTACCTATTGCTGAAGTCGAGGCTACCGAACCTATTGGCGATGCCACAGCTACTGAGCCTGAGACTGAGACTGAGACTGAGGCTAAAGTCGAGACTGTTGAACCCCTGACTGAAGTGGAAACGGGTAAAGCTGTTGGTGAAGATAAGACTGCTGTGCGTGCTGCTGAAGTTGAAACTGTTGAGCCTATTGCTGCTGTCAAGTCGGTCAAGCCTCCTGCTGAGGTCAGGGCTGTCAAGCCTGATTCTGAGATCAATGTTTCCGAGCCTGCTCTCGAGGTCGAAACCCTAGAGCCTCTTCCTGAGGCCGAAACTGTTGAGCCTATTCCTGAGGTCGAGACTGTAGAGGCTGTCACCGAATCCAAGGCTGTTGAGCCTATTGCTAAAGCTGAGATTGCTGAGCCCGTTGCTGAAGCGGATACTATTGAGCCCGTGGCTGAGGCCAAGACTGTTGAATCAGTTGCCGAAATCAAGGCTGTCGGGGCTGAGCCTGAATCCAATTCAGGTGAGTCCGAAGCTGAAGCTACTAAGCCTATTCCTAAACTCGACACTAATGAGTCTGTCGCAGATATTAAGACCGTCGAGCCTGTTGCTGAAGTCAAGCCTGTTGAGTCTGAGGTTAGCGTCGAGAGTACTGACACCATTGAGCTTGCTACTGAGGTCAGGGCAGCTGTGCCTGTTGACCAGATCAAGGGTGTGGAGCCTGTTACTGAAGACAAGGTTACTGAGCCGGTCGTTGGAGTGGATACAGATAACCCTATCTCTGAAGTTGTCACTGCTGAGCCTGTTCTTGAGGTTAAGGCTTCTGAGCCTGTTTTTGAGGTTAAGGCTCCTGAGCCTGTTGCTAACGTCAACATCATCGATACGGTTGCTGATGTCCAGGCTGTCAAGCTTGAGGCTGAGATTAATTCTGCTGAGCCTGTTCCTGAAATGCAGACCACTGAGCCTGTTACTGAGGTCGAGACTATGGAAACTGCCACCGAATCCAATGCTGTTGAACCTATTGCTGAAACCGAGACTGCTGAGCCCGCGGCTGAGGTCAAGGCTGTTAAATCAGGTGCTGAGGTCAAGGCTGTTGAGACTGAGCCTGAAGCCAAGCCAGTTGAGTCTGAAGCTGAATTTTCTGAGCCTATTCCTGAACTCAACTCTAATGAGCCTGTTGCAGTTATCAAGGCCGTCGACCCTGTTGCTGAAGTAAAGGCTGTTAAACTTGCCGCTGAAGTAAAGGCTGTTGAACCAGCTGTTGAAGTCAAGGCTGTTGAAGTCAAGGCTGTTGAACCTGAATTTGATGTCGAGACTACCGCCCCTGAACTCGAGACGATTGAGCCTGCTACTGAGGTCAAAGCTGCTGAGCCCGTTGACCAGATCAAGGACGTGGAGCCTGTTACTGAAGACAAGGCTGCTGAGCCGGTTGCTGAAGTCGATACGGATAAGCCTATTGCTAAAGTTGACACTGCTGAGCCTGTTCCTGAGGTTGAGGCTGCTGAGCTTGTTCCTGAGGTTAAGGCTGCTGAGCCTGTTTCTAATGTCAACATCGTCGACCCGGTTGCTGAGGTTCAGGCTGTTAAGCTTGAGCCTGAGATCAAGCCCTCTGAGCCTGTTCCTGAAATGCAGACCACTGAGCCTGTTCCTGATGTCGAGACTGTAGAGGATGTCATCGAATCCAAGCCTGTTGCGCCTATTGCTAAAGCCAATACTATTGAGCCCGCAGCTGAGGCCAAGGCTGTCGAGACTGAGCCTGAATCTAAAACAGGTCAGCTCGAAACTAAAATTGGTGCGCCTATAACTCAACTCGCCACTGATGAGCCCGTTGCTAATACCAGGGCTGTTGATCCTGTTGCTGAAGTCAAGACTGCTGAACCTGAGTTTGACGTCGAGAATACCACCCCTGAACTTGGGACAATTGAGCCTGCTACTGAGGTCAGGAGAGTTGAGCCCGTTACTGAGGCCAGGGGTGTCACTTCTGCTGAAACAAAGGCTGTTGGCCCGCCAGTCGCTGAAGTGGGTGCTGATAAACCTATTCCTGAAGTAGAGACTGCTGAGGTTGTTCCTGAGGCCGAGACGGCTGAACCTGAGGTTGGCATCGAGACTGCTGACCCTAAACTTGGCGCCATTGAGCCTGCTACCGAAGCCAGTGCTGTCGAGCCCGTTACTGAGACCAAGGCTGCTGAGCCGTTCGCTGAAGTGGCGACCGTTGAGCCTGTTGATGAGGATGAAACTACTGAGCCTGTTTCTGAGGTTGACGCTGCCGAGCCTGTTGCGGGTGTCAAGTCTGTCGAGCCTCTTGCTGAGATCAAGGCTGTCAAGCCCGAGCCTGAGATCATAGCCTCTGAGCTTGAAACTAAAGCTTCTGAGCCTGTTTCTGAGGTCGAGAGCAGAGAGCCTGTTTCTGAGACCGAGATTGTAAAGGGTGTCACCGAAGCCAAAGCTGCTGAGCCTATTGCTGAAGCCGAAATTAAGGAGCCCGTGGCTGAAGCCAAGGCTGTGGATTCTGGTGCTGAGGTCAAAGCTGTTGAGACTGAGTCTGAAGCCAAGCCAATTGTACTGGAGGCTGAAATTGCTAAGCCCGTAACCGAAACCATCACTGATGAGCCCATCGCTGAGGACAAGGCTGCCGACACTGTTACTGAAGTAAAAACTGCTGAAACTGGGTTTGACGTCGAGACTACTGCCCCTGAACTTGAGGCGATTGAGCCTGCCACTGACGTCAGGGCAGCTGAGCTCTTTACTGAGGCAAAGGGTGTGACTGTAACTGAAACCAAAGCTGTTGACCCTCCAGTTGCTGAAGCGGATATTGAGACTGCTGAGTTTGTTCCGGAGACTGAGACTGCTGAAGCTGTTGCTAACGTCAACACCGTCGAATCTGTTACCGAGGACAAGGCCGTCAAACTTGAGCCTGAGATCAAGTCCTCTGAGCCTGTTACTGAAGTGCAGCCGGAGCCTGTTCCTGAGGTCGAGACTGTGGAGGCTGTTCCCGAAGCCATGCCTGTTGAGTCTATTCCTAAAGCCGAGGCTGCTGAGCCCGTGGCTGAAATCGATGCTATTGAACCCGCAGCAGAAACCAGGGCTGTTGAACCAGTTGCTGAGTTCAAGGCTATCAAGAGTGAACCTGAAGCCAAGCCAGCTGAGCCCGAAGCTAAAGTTGCTGAGCCTGTTACTGAACCCGGCACTGATGAACCCGTTAACATCAAGGCAGTCAAACCTGTTGCTGAAGTCGATACTGATGAGCACCTCGCTGTAGAGGAGACGGCCAAGCCTGTGCCAGAAGTAGAAACTACTGAGTTTGTTTCTGAGATTGAGGCTACCGAGACCGTTGCTGAGGTCAACACCGCCGCGCCTGTTGCTGTAACGAAGGCTGTTGAACCTATCTGTGAAATCGAGACTGCTGAGCCTGTCGCTGAAACGAAAGCAGCTCAGTCTGGTGCTGAGGTGAAGACTACTGAGCCTGTTATTGAGACCAAGGCTGTCGAGCCTATTGTTGAAGTAGAGGCTGCTGAACCTGTTGCTGGTCTTGAGACTTTAAACCCCGTTAATCCTATTGATGTGGCTGAGACTGTGGATCCGGTGACTGAACCCAAAGGTATTGAGTCTGTTACTGAGGGCAAGAGTGTCGAGGCTGATACTGAGATTAACACTACTGAACCAGTTAGTGAAACCAAAGCTGATGAGCCTGTTGTCAAAGTCGCAACTATCGAGCCTGAGAGTGAACCTGAGGCTGGTGACCAGACTGATGAACTTGTCACTGTATCTAAGACTGTCGAGCTTGCTGCTGAAACGGAGCTTACTGGGTCTGTGGTCGAGGAAAAGGCTACTGCGTTTTCCACTGACGTCAAGGCTGTCGAGCCTAAAGTTGATATTAAAGCTTCTGAGCTCATCGCTGAAGCCAAGCCGGTTGAGCTTGAGGCTAAACCTAAGTCAGCTGAGTCTGTTACTGAGACCAGGGCTATTGAGCCGGAGGCCGATCTTGAGAATGTTGAACCCGACAATGTAACTAAGGATGTTGAGTCTATTACTGAAGTCGAGACTGTGGGGCCCGTGACTGAAGCCAAGGGTGTTGAATCTGGTGCAGAGATTAAAGCTGTTTTGCTTGATGCTGAGACCGAGGTCGTTGGGCTCGAGGTTGACGTCAAGACTGCTGACCCTAAACTCGACACCACTGAGCCTTCTACTGAGGTCAGGGCTGCCGATACTGTTCTTGAAGCCAAGGCGACTGGGCTAGTCGGGGAAATCTATACTGATAAGCCTGTTGCTAAAGTTGCGTCAGTTTCAGAAGTAGAGGCGGTCGATCCTATTGCTGAGGTCCAGGCTGTGAAGCATGAGCTTGAGATCAAGCCCTCTGAGCCTGTTACTGAGGTTGAGACCACTGAGTCTGTTCCTGAGGTTGAGATCACTGAGCCTGTTCCTGAGGTTGAGACTGTGGAAACTGGTACCGAAGCCAAGGCTGCTGTGTCTCCTCCTCAAGTCGAGGCTCCTGAGCCCGTCGCTGAAGTCGATACTATTGAGCCCGAGGCTGAATTTGAGGCTGTTGAGTCAGTTGCTGAGATCAAGGCTGTCGAGACTGAGCCTGAAGCCAAGCCCGTTGAGCCTGTTGCTGAACTCAAAACTGATGTGCCCTTCGCTGAGGTCAAGGCTGTCGAGCCTGTTACTAAGAGGGAGGAGGCTACTGAGCCCGAGGTTGACGTCGAGGCTTCTGACCCTAATCTCGACACCATTGAGCCTGCCACTGAGGCCGGGGCAGTTGAGCCCGCTACTGAGATCGATGGTGATGCTGTTCCTGAAGCCAAGGCAGAACTAGTCGATGAAGTCCATACTGACAAACATCTTGCTGAAGCTGACACTGCTGAGACAAAACCTGTTCTTGCGGTCAAGTCTGCCCATGCTGTTGCTGAAGTCGACCCCACTGAGCCTGATGCTGAAGTTGAGCCCTCTCAGCCTTTTACTGAGGTGGAAACCACTGAGCCCATTTCTGAAGTTAAGACTGTAAAAGCTGTCAGGGAAGCCAAGGCTGTTGAGTCTATTCCTGAAGCCGAGGCTGCTGAGCCCGTGGCTGAAGTCGATACTATTGAGCCCACGACTGAAGCCAACGCTGTTGAGTCAGTTGCTGAAATCAAGGCTGTCAAGACTGGGCCTGCTACCGAACTTGACACTGATGAGCCTGTCGCAGAATTCAAGGCCGTCGAGCCTGTTGCTGAAGTGGAGACTACTGAGCCTGAGTTTGACGTTGAGACTTCCCCTAAACTCGACAGCACTGAGCCTCCTACTGTGGTCAGTGCTGCCGAGCCCGTTGCTGAAATTAAGGGTGTGGCTGTTTCTGGAACTAAGGCTGCTGGGCCGGTCGCTAAAGTGGATACTGATAAGCCTATTGCTGAAGTTGACACTGCTGAGCCTGCTCTTGAAATAAGGGCTGCTGAGCCTGTTTCTGAGGTCGAGTCTGTGGAAACTGGTACTGAGTTAAAGACTGCTGAGCCTGTTGCTGAAGTCGACACTATTGATCCCGCGGCTGAAGCCAAGGCTGTTGAGTCAGTTGCTGAAGTCAAGGCTGTCGCGACTGGACCAGAAGCAGTGCCCGCTGGGCCTGTTGCTGAGCCTGTTGTTGAGCTCAACACCTCTGAGCTAGTTACAGGGCTGAAGGCTGCTGAGCCAGAGGCTGAAGTCGAAATTGTCGAACCTGGGGCTGAGATTAAGGTGTTCGAGCCTGTTTCTGAAATTGAGACGGCTAAACCTGTTTCCGAGGTTGAGACTGTTGAGCCAAAGGCTGAGGTTCTGCCTATTGAACCCGTTGCTGAAGTCGAGGCTGCTGAGTCCGTCGCTAAAGTCTGCACTGTTGAGTCCTTCGCTGAAGTCGACACTAATGAGCCTGTTGCTAAACTCGATACCCCTGTGGTCAAGTCTGCTGAGCGGGAGGCTGAAGTCGAAACTGCCAAGCTGGTGTCCGATGTAGTAACTGTTGAGTCTATTTCGCAAGTCAAGCCTTTCGAGCCTGTCACTGAAATTAAGGCTGTTGAGGCTGTCAGTGAAGCCAACGTGGCTGAGCCTCTTGTTAAAGTGGTATATATTGCGCTTGAAACTAAATCTGAGACTGAGCCTGAAGCTGAAGAGCAGACTAATGAACTTGTTACTGTATCTAAAGCTGTTGAGCCTGCTGCTGAGGTCGAGTTTGTCGAACGTGAGTCTGAGATTAAGGCATCTGAGTCAATCACACCAGTCAACGCTACTGAGCCTGTTTTTAAGGGTGAAACGGTGGAATTTGTTACTGTGGTGGAGTCCGTCGAGCCTGAGTCTGACATTAAAATTTCTGAGTTCAGTGCTGAAGTCAAGCCAGTTGAGCCAGAGACTGAAGTTATTCAGCTTGTTGCTGAATTGACCACCACTAAGCCCACTGTCGAAGCCAATACTGATGAGCCTGTTGCTGAAGTCAGGGATACTGATGTCGTTGAAGTCGAAACTGCTGAGCCTATTCCAGAAGTGGAGACCACTGAGCCTGTTTCTGAGGTTCAGAATGCCGAGCCTTTTGCTGAGCCTGTTGCAGAGGTCAAGATCGTCGAGCCAGTTGATGAAACCAAAGTTGCTGAGCCAGTTGCTGAAGCCACGACCATCGAGCCTGCTACTGAGGTCGCAATAGCCAAGCCTGAAATAGAGATCAAGACGGTCGAGCCTGAGCCTGAAGTCAAGGCTCCTGAGCCCAATGCTGAGGTTGAGACTGCTGAGAGAGAGGCTGAGGACAAGAGTGCTGAGCCCAATACTGAGGGCGAGACTGCTCAGCCTGCTACTGAAGTCAAGACTTCCAACTCTGTTGCTGAGATCAAGGTCTTAGAGCCTGCAGCTAAAGCCGAGACCATCGAGCATGTTACTGAGGTCGAAATAGTCAAGCCTGAAACAGAGATCAAGACTGTCGAGCCTGAGCCCGAAGTAGAGAGCTCTGACCTTGTTGCTCAGGTTAACGCTGTTGAGTCCGTTGAAGAGAGCAATGCTGTTGTGCGCGAGGCTGAAGTCGATGCTACTGAGCCTGTTACTAAACTCGACGCCATTGAACCTGCGCGTGAGGCCATAGTTGCTGAGTCAGAGGCTGTGGTTGAGACTGATGTGCCCGTCTTTGTAATTGCCACTGCTGAGCCCGTTACAGAAGTGGGGGCCACTAAGTCTGTTTCTGAGGTTGAGGCTACCGAGCCTGTTGCTGACGTCAAAGCCATCGAGCGTGTTGCTGAGGCAAAGACTGCTGAACCCATTGCTGATGTCGAGACTGCAGAGGCCGTCGCTAGAGCGAAGGATGCTGAAGCGAAGGATGCTAAACCTGTTACTCAAATTGACACTACGGAGTCTGTTAAAGAAGCTGAGACGGTCGAGCCTAAAGCTGAGACTAAGTTTGTTGAGCCTATTGCTGAGGTCCTGAGCGCTGGATTTGTTGCTGCAGTCAGCACTGTTGAGCCCATTGTTGAAATTAAGACTGCCGAGCACGAGGCTGGTGCCGAGGCTGTTAAGCCTGTTGCTAAAATCCATGACATCGAGCCTGCTGCTGAAGTTACTTCACTTGATTTCGTTCCAAAGGTCCAGCCTGTCGAGGCTGCTCTTAAGATTACGGCTGAGGAGCCTATTGCTGACATTAATGTGGTTGAAGCTGTGACAGAAGTTGAGACTAGTGGCCCTGTTGCTGAGGTTGTGTCTGTTAACCCCGAAGCTGAAATCGAGATCGCTAAGTCTGTTTCTGAAGTTAAGGCTAATGAGCCTGTGGTTGAATTTAAGACTTCTCAGCACGTTTCTGAATTCGAGACTGGTGAGACTGTCGTTGAAATTAAGGCTCTTGAACCTGAATCTGAGATAAAGACTGTCGAGCCTGTTACAGAGGTCGAAACTGTTGAACACACTGCCGAAGTTGAGACTTCTGAGCCAGTTGCTAAGGTCAACGTTTCTTATGTGAACACTTTATCGCCTTCTGCTGAAGTCGAAAATACTGAGTCTGTTTCCAAAATCAAAACGGCTGGCCCTGTTGCTGATATCAATGCACTAGAACCCGTTGCTGAGGTTGAGAGTGACAAACCCATCCTTGACGCAAATACTTCTGGGTCGGAAGCCCAGGGTCTCGAATCTGTTACTGAGGTCAAGGCGTTAGAGCCTGTCACTGGGGTTGAGCAGATTGACCCTAAAACTGAAGCCAAGGCAGTTGAACCTGTTACAGAAGTCGTGATAGCTGACTCTGTTCCTGAAGTCGAGATTATAAAGCCTGTCACTGAAGCCAACGTTGCTGAGCCAGACGCTGAGGTCGCGCTTATTGAACCTGTTGGTGAATTCGAAGCTGCTGAGCCTGTCGCCGAAATCACAACTGCTGAGTCTGTTACAAAGGTGAATACTGAGCCGGAGACTGAGGACACACATATTGAACCTGTTGCTGAAGCCAAGGCTGTTGTGCCGGAGGCTGAGGTCGAGAATGCTAATCCCGTCGCTGAAGTCGGCACTGCCGTGCCCGTCACTGAATCCGCTAGTGCTGAGCCTGCTCTAGAAGTGGAGGCTACTAGGCCTGTTTCTGATGTTGAGGCTACCGGGCGTGTTGCTGAGGTCAACACCGTCGAGTCTGTTGTTGAAGTGGAGGCTGCTGAAATTGCTCCTGAGATCACGGCTATTGAACCTGTTGCTGAAGTTGAGATTGCTGATCATATCGTCGAATTCGACACTGTTGAGCCTGAGCCTGAGGTCAAGGCTGCTGAGCCTGGGGCCGAGGTCACGCTTATTGAGCCTCTTGCTGAAGTCGATGCTAAGCCCGTTGCTAAAGTCGGCACTGATGAGCCCGTCGCTGAAGTCGCTACTGCTGAGCCTGTTACAGTAGTTGAGACTACGAAGTTTGTTTCTGAGGTTGAAACTTCCGAGCCTCTTGCGGAGGCCAAAACTAAGGACCATATCGTTGAGATAAATGCTGCTGAGCCTGCTGCTGAGGTTAGTATAGATGACCCAGTTGGTGAGATCAAGGCTACTGAGTCTGAGGCTGACCTCAAGACTGTCGACTTTGCCGCTGACGTTGAAATTACTGAATCTGTTACTGAAGTGAAGCCTACCGAACCTGTTGCGATCAACATTGCTGGGCGTGTTCCTGAAGTCGAGCTTGCTGAGCCTCTTGCTAAACTCGACGCTGTTGGGCCTAAGCCTGAGGTCAAGTCTGATGAGTTTGAAGCCAAGGTCAAGACTGCCAATCTTCTTGCTGTAATCGAATCTGGTGAAGTCGAGACCGCTGACCCTGTTACTGAGATTACGTCTGTCGAGCCTGAAGTTAAAATTAAATCTGCCGGGTCTGTTGTTGGAGCCGAGACCGCTGACCTTGTTGCTGAGATCAACGCTGTTGAGCCCGTTGGAGAGACTAAGGTTGTTGAGCCCGTTGAAGAAACTAAGGCTATCGAGCGCGAGGTTGAAGTCGATACTACTGAGCCTGTTATCAAATTCGATGTCATTGAGCCAGAGGCTGAGGTGAAGGCTGCTGAACCAGCGGCCGAGACCAAGATCATCGAGTCTGGGCCTGAGTTTAAGACTGCTGAGGCTGAGATCACGACTGCTGGCCTTGTTGCTGAAGACAAATCTGCTGAGCCCGTCACTGAAGTCGAAGCTGCTGAGCCTGTTGCAAAGGTCGAGATTGCTGAATCTGTTACCGACGTGAAGACTGTCGAACATGAGGCTGAAATCAAGACTGCTGAGCCTGACGCCGAGACCAAAGCTGCCGAGCCTGTTGCAGAGGTCGAGACTGCTGAATCTGTTCCTACTGTGAAGGCAGTCGAACCTATTGCTGAAATCAAGACTGCTGAGTCTGAAGCTGGGATTGAGTCGGTCGAACCTGGTGCTGGGCCTAAGTCTGCCAAGCCTGAAGCTGAGACTAAGTCTGTCAAGTCTGTTGTTGATATCGAGGTCACTGACCTTGTTGCTGAGGACAACGCTGTTGAGCCCGTTGAAGAGACTAAAACTGTTGAGCGCGAGGCTGAGGTAGATACTACTGAGCCTGTTACTAAACTCGACGCCATTGAGCCAGAAGCTGATGTCGACCCCGCTGAACCAGAAGCTGTGGTTGAAACCACTGAGCCAGAGGCGGAGATCAAGATCGTCGAGTCTGAGCCTAAGGTCAAGACTGCTGAGCCTGAATCCGAGGTTGAGACTGCTGATCCTGTTGCTGAAGTCAAGTCTGCTGAACTCATTGTAGAGGTCGAAACTGTTGAGCCTGTGTCTGCTGAATCGAGTATAAAGTTGGAAAAAGGCGTTAAGCGTACCGTTGAGGATGGCCTTTCTATTGCTTCCAGCGATCGCGATTATATCACGCCAACTGCCGTTGCTGTTGCCGCTGCCGCGGCGTCTGCTGCTATTAAATCAATTCCTTCAGGTACGCATCATACCGTTACGGGCAAGTCTTCTACCGAACACCTCAATTCTACTCGTGACGCTCTAGTGAGCTCTTCGGAGTCAGTCTCAGACCCAATTGAGACCACCAGCCAGTCTTTTGGTGTTGGCTCCAATTTGGTTCAAGAAGAGCCTATTCTTCGTCAACGTAATGCTGCCAACCCAGCGTCTTCTTCTACTGAACCACTGCCCGAGACTGTTGGCAGTCAAGAGTCAAAAGCTACTACTGATTCTCCGCCAGCATCTCCTCGTCGCTCACCTGATCGCCGCAGACGTGCATCTTCTTCGCCAGATGACTCCCTTGCCAAACACCGGGAATTTTTCACCAGACTACTCAGATTTTTCCAGTGGTTGTTTGGAATTAAGGGAAAGAAGGATTAAACTCTCTTCCCTTCATTTCAGTTCCTTCTCTTTTTTTTCTTTATATTTCTTTCATTACTGCTTTTTTTATTCATCTTTCATTTTTTTTGTTATATTAATGTTCAATTACATCCACCTTCTTTCTCTTCATTTATCTTGAATAAACATGAACACTCAGAACTTGTGTTTCCAAATCTTAATTGGGAGTTCAAGACCCTTCACATGAACCTTCGCATGAAGAAGTACTCGATAATTTAATATATCAAAATCTAGTAAAAGCTTGAGCCATTTCGAAATCAAAGAGGTGCTATATCTGTGTCTATATCTCCATGTCTAGCAAGCGTGCGTTACTTGTAGCTTGTCTCAGCGACAATCCGAGTGCTGCTTCGAATCTTAGTCGCTTCCTATGCGATTTGTTGCATTTTGACGCCGCATTGTTGCATTTTCCGACTCCCAAATTGCCACGTCACGGCTGGCTGGTGCTTACAATTTTCCTCCCACTTCGCTTATCCTTAGATTTTTGATCCAATTTTCTGATTTTCTTTCACTCGTTTTTACCTCTTCTCGAAATCTTCGATCCATAGCCAAACAGGCATCGCAAACCTTTTTTTCTTGTTTCTCAGGTTTTGGTCTAAACAACTCTTGCAAAAAATGGATAACCTGACGTCGAGATTTTCATACTTGCCTGTAAGTCCATGCCCGCTGTTGTTCCCTCTAGTCGATATGATCTAACATTAACGTGACAGTTGGCCAGCTTCGCTGATAGATTTAGTTTGGACAGACTCCGAGTAAGTGACTCCTAATTGTTATTCCTTTCTCGACAATATATCCGACATGTCTTTGTGGTTCATACATCTCTAACGCGTTTACATCAGACTGAATCACACTCCCTGCAAAGTCGATTCGCGAACGTCAAGCCGTTGACTGATTTCTTTGACGTAAAGCGTATTTCCAAGCCCCAGGGATACGGAGACGCCCAGTCGCGTATCAACTTCAACTTGGGCTACTTCTCCTCCAACTACGCCATTGTTTTTGCTCTTCTTTCCATCTACAGTTTGGCTACCAACGTCCTTCTCCTCTTCGTTATTGTTCTTGTTGTCGCTGGTATGTATGGTATCGGATGTCTCCAGGGTAACGATTTACATCTTGGCATCATTACCTTCACCTCGTCGCAATTGTACACCGGACTCATGATTATCGCTATTCCTTTGGGTTTCTTTGCATCTCCTATTTCAACTATTCTTTGGCTCATTGGTGCAAGTGCCGTTGCTATCTTGGGCCACGCCTGTATCATGGAGAAGCCTATTGAAAGTGCTTTTGCCGAGGAGCAGGTTTAACTTTTTGCGTCTATAAATTAATTTATTCAACTGGGTTTTATCCAAGTGCAGTCTTTTAATGAAAAGCGGTATAATGGGCATGGCAGTGTATGACTTTTCAGCAAAAAGGAGTTGAAAAGCATAGCATATACACGTCTTTGTCGAATAAGGGGGCTCATTCCGGTCTAAGGCTACAAAGAATGCGACTAAATTTTGAAAAAAAAAGTACAATATTTATCTATTCAAAGCATGTCTAACAACGAATATGCAACTGCAAATCTACATTCACGACGGTTAGTAAATACTTTTAAAAGAACTTTAGCAAATCGGCTTGAGTTCAACAATTTGATATCAGGACCACGCCTTGTCACAGGCAAAATATCATCAACGCCACGTAATTCGGGCACAGTTGACCGTCGTGAGAGTGGAAAATCATCATTAAAACTGCTCTTTTGAACTCAACCGTAAAGCCCCATCGAGGGGGATTAAGAAAGTATAACATACCATTATTAAACAAAGCGGTCGGTGCACGATCATTGCAAAGCAGCACTGTAATCAGACACAAAAATGTTCTTCATAAGTTCTTTCGGACATATGCTTGTCAATTTTTAAAAAATCATCATATTAACAGGTGCTTCTGCATATTCACTTTGAAGATCTAGGTTTCCATGTCTGAATAATTGTTAGCAAACTGCAAAAGCATGCAAAAAAAGTCTCCGAGTAAAAAAAGCCAGGATATCAGTAGGCATGAATGGTATTAAATGTTTTGTATCGTCATCAGGAAACCTGAATAAGACTCGTCATCAAAGAAATCATCATCAAGGCAATAAGAGAGAAAAAAAGGGCACTCACAATTAAAGAGAAATTGAATATATTAAAACTAAAGCAACTAGAATGTTAGCTTTTGTCAAAAAGACAAAACAGGTAGCTGATAAAATAGCAAAAATCAGTAGCGAAGGTTTTCTAGGCCTTCATAAAAAGCATGTCACTCATATTGAACTTTGTTCGTCGGTGCCCAGTGCTGATAGTCGTCATTTGAGCTATTCTCATTGCTGCATGGAAAGAAAGTGTTTTATTTACCTGCATTTCGTTAGTACTCGTGAAATGATCAAGTCTCAATAATGCATGGAAATGAAAACACAAGAATCAGTGTTTGTTGCAGCAAAAAACGTTATCAACAATAAAAATTCTGCCGGTAATTCCAGTTTAATGTTTTTAGATCATCATAAAAATGTGTTTTCATTCCGTTGAGGCGATGAAAGAACGTACCTTATAAGATATTCCAAGTCGCGGTTGGTCGCTGAAACTACGGACGAGGTCAGGAAATCCTGCCTGTGATCGTGAGAAGGAATGTAATTTGCGGGTGGTGGGAAGTGGCTTTTATACTGAAAATTTTTCCCGCTTAGCACACGCATTGTCGCGTACTTGTATGTAGGGCTCTGGCGGGAGGGTAACCCCAGCCTGTTCGCTGTGTTTCTCGTTTCTTGTAGGAAAGCAAAACGCGTCTCCCACAAATTTGGCGCTCAACTCTCAGCCGCGCACACGCTCAATCAGGCACATACACAGAAATTATTTTCCATGGCTACCTCACCATCTTTTCACTCCATACACAACAGCGACTTCCCTCGAGCTGTGAACATTTCTAAAACCTTTCATTACCTGTGTATCATGCCGAGCAATTGATAAGAACAATAATATGACATTTGCAACAACATTCAATTCACAACATTCGCTGTTTACAGCCTCTTCGTCGAAACAGCAACGCGAGATCGTTCCCCTTTCTAGGAAGAGGGGATTTGACGATAACGACGAAGACGGCACGAACAATTCACAGAACACATCACACGGATTCATTTTAAATAGATATACGAGCCCTGATGGAATAAGTTCAGAACCTGCCACTACTTGGCAACAACAGAGCATTCAAAACGGTAACGAAACCAGAGAGAAAAGGCGATCCAACGCGCCCCTAAAATCTCACCTCGAAGGTAAGTCTTCATTGGTCCCCATTTCAAGCTGATTACTACTGCTCAAGTATTATCCGCGGTGCATTCATTTTGCTAACATATCATATTTAGCAAACACACTTAGACTCATGAAGCAAGGCCAGCGGCTCTTGGCACAAAAATCCAAGCTACCTCCAGCAGCTGGTCCTGTTACGCACCTGACCTGCCAGGACTGCGACGTTAACATTCCTGTATACGGTATGACGGATGAAACCCACTACCAGTGTGTCAAATGTCAAAATGTGATATGTGAGAGGTGTTCCATAAAGGCGCCATACGAGAGTGGGAGTCAAGACTGCGTTCTGTGTTTGAGGTGTACTAGATGAGCATCGAACCCCATCAACAAGAGATATTTTCGGAATCAGAGGGGTAGATGGAATTACCTCAAGAAGGAAAGACAACGGAACGTCTTTTAGTATATCACCAGTTGTTTATTTATTTGTTTTCATTGTCCCATATTGCATAAACTTTCAAGTTATCATCTCCAACCTCTCAATCCTCCAGGGGAGCTGACATTAATCTCAAAGCGCTTGACTAGTTTTTTTTTAAAATTTTTATCTTACTCCGTTCTATTTTACAAATCTATAGATGCTTGCCTAATGTTCCAACTTAAATCAATGTAGCCGTTGGCTGAGTTTGCTGCTGCGTCATAAATGGTTGCTGCTGCTGGTAAAAGCCCTGCTGCTGATTTTGCTGCTGAAACATAAATTGCTGCTGCTGCTGCTGCTGCTGCTGCTGCTGCTGTTGTTGTTGTTGTTGTTGCTGCTGCTGCTGAGCTTGTTGCTGCTGCAACTGCTGTTGTGTTTGAGGGAATACCGGCATCGTAGGCAGATTCTCCAAGCCGCCATACGTAGGCTGATATCCAGTTCTATTTTGTTGAAGTCCACCGCCTATAAGAGCGCTAGGGAGACTGCTCTGTCTAAAGGGGTTCACACCCGTCATCTGGTTTGCAAGTGGAGCAGGAGTTGCAGTCACAGGGCCACTTGATCCAACTAGGGAATTCGATCCATATCCCAGAGACCCTAGGGTTGGCAGAGGAGGAACTGAACTAGCACCGCCAGCAGAATTTCCAAAGCCACCACCCGTAAGGGATGAAGAAAATGGGTTTGTTCCCGTTCGATGGGCTTGCAAAGGACCAGTGGCCATAGTAGACAAAGGACGGGTACCACCGACAGTGCTGGCTCGTTTTAGGAACGGGTTACCGGTGTTAGATGGGAGTAAAGAATGACGGAAAGGATTAGATCCAGTTTGCATACTCTGGAGCGGCTGAGTAGCAGTCGCTTGGAAAGACTGCCCGTTATTACCGGTCGTAAACGGCTGCATTGATATTTGAGGCATGGGCGGGACGGAGATATTGGACTGAGCCGAGTATCCCCCAAATCCAGCACCAGTAAACGAAGACGTAAGGCTCTGAGGTTGCGTTTGTGTGTGCTGGGCTTGAAGACCACCTAAGGTATTTTGTGTGTGTTGGGCCTGGAGAGCTTGAGCCTGTGCTTGAGCCTGTGCTTGGGCTTGCGCCTGTTGTTGGGCTTGAGCTTGTTGTTGGGCTTGAGCTTGAGCTTGTTGTTGAGCTTGAGCTTGAGCCTGCTGTTGGGCCTGTTGCTGAGCCTGTTGCTGAGCCTGTTGCTGAGCCTGTTGCTGAGCCTGTTGCTGAGCCTGTTGCTGAGCTTGGAATTGCGCATTTTGGAAATCCGGTTGTCCCTGAAATCCCGTAGAATATTGAACCTGAGGCTGAACCATAACAGGCACCTGCACCACTACACCATTTTGTTGAACAGCATTCTGCTGCACACCGGTAGGTTGAAACATCAACTCCTGTTGTTGCTGAACATTACCGCCAAAGAGATCGATCAACTGTGGGTGATCTTTCGTGATTTGGGACTGTTGCAAAAAGGGTTTAAATGGGTTGGAATCAGCGGTTGTATTCGCAGTCGAGTCAGCGGCAGGCGTCCCGACGGCGGTGGTTGAACCAGAGCCAACAACTCCAGCTCCGACACTCTTCTTAGCAGAGCCTTCTGCTTCACCCTTAGATAAACCGCGGGCTTCCTTTTCAGCAAGATACTGGCGGCGATTGACTTCAAAGTCTGGGTCGTGAAGGTAATCCTCAAGAGACTGTGTAAGAGAGACTGGGGCATGCTTGATATTGGGAACGTGCAGGTGTGTCATATGCTCCAGATTTTTGGCTACACGAAGGAATGCAACTACTTCGCTTGTTTGACGGGTGAACTTTTTGTAAATGTCGAGACCGTGAGTAGCATCCACTTTAGACATTTCAAAGTAGTGTTCAAGCACGTTGATTACTCCTTCGTTAAGAGCCTGGTATAATGCTAACAGGTCCCTCACTAAATAGCGAAATGCAGTAAGAACAATCTCATTTTCAATATCATCCTCGTGGAATCGGCATTTCAACAATGCTTGAATTTGGGACAGCACACTGTCGCATTCTCTCAAGAGACCTTTATCAACAGTCAACGATCTAAGTCTTCCACCGGTCTTTGTTTTATTGCGCACATAGTCCACCTGGGTGTTGCCGAATTGAACTGCTCTCTCTTTGAGATATCTGGCGTATCTGCCAATGCCATATGACTTGCCGCCTTTTTCAGTTACAGCGTCGAACATTTGGATGTTATACAAAAGATATTTCAATGTCGTATCTCTTGAACCCTCGCGAATCATAATGTGGATGACAATGAGCGCTTTATAGGAGACAGTCCAGGCTGAATCCTTTAGGCGTGTACTGAGTGCCCATAATATGGTTTCTAAATCCTCTGGGTAATTTGTGCCATCCAAAATAGGCTCGATATACTTAGCTTTAGGGGAGTCAAGCTAAATAGTTAGTAATAAGGCAAATACAGACAGAGGTCTGAAGCATACCTTGACTTTCGTCGCACCCTAAAGAGTTAGCACAGCACTTGGTTCTTTTAAGTCCTTTTTTAGCAACACACTTACCTTGACAATTTTGTCGTACTTCATGCCAGCCATTTCAACACAATATGCTTTCTCTTCCACAAGATTCCGGATTCAGCGAGCCCAGTTGTTGAAATATGAATGTCTAGTTTGCGAATCTCGTTACGTATGCCTTCGGCATGAAACTTTTTTGCTGTGTGAAATATGAAATGGAGTTAAAGCCAGGTGGGATGATGTATTTGCTCGATACAGGATTGAAATATGAGTATTCTTCGTCACAGCCTTATCTAAGTCAATGGGTTGAACAATGATGATATGGCTTCTATTATAAAGAGGGGAGAAGAGGAAAAAGAAGAAGAAATGCTCGAAGGCACGCAATCTATTTTCACAAGAAAAGGGAAGGGCGAGAGTTTTTCGCAGGGGGAACCTGACTGGGCTTCTCCCATCTGTAAGACGTCAACCCTAACCTAAATTTAGCTCTTACGCTTTTACGGCTTTAAGGGTTCGATGAAAACGCTGCGATGATGCTGCTTTCATCTGGTTCAAAGTTCAAGGCGAGATGATGAGACACTTACGAACGCCAGCAGTTGCACAGAAGAGATTAGTAGACGCTATGAGCAAAGCTTGTTGAAGCAGCATTTTTTCTGCACATTGGCCAGAAAAACGCAGATGGCTGTGCAAATGCATCCAGCAAAGCGGTATCGCCTAAAATAGCTGTAATGATGGTGTCTTACTCTTGGTTGTCACTTGAATCTACATTTTGTTGGCTACTAGTAGTAACCACGTATAGTAAGAGTTCAAGCGGGCTCCTTAGACTCTCAGCTGAGCGCACGGGAGTTGCATAGTTTAAAGTTCCAAAGACTGTGGAGAAATGGTATTGCGGTCCACAACTGAATTCAATACCAGTAGTTCTGCATATAAAGATGAAGGGGCATTTGAAGCGTATAATCCATTGATGTTAATATTTCAAGATCGCATACTTATAGTTTATATACAAAGATAGCATTCAAATGCATGGATGGGACTAGAGCTCACGATCTGTGACCCAAGCTGGAATGCATCATGCTCAAAAGGCCAACTATTTTACAACTTTTGTATTAAGGTATCTAATATTCAACAAAATTATCTGCTAAAAGCAATGTCATCAATACGCAGGATAGACTTGACACATTCTGCTGCCAGGGAAATAGCACTTGTACTCACCAATACAGGCTGCAGTACATTTTCATCATAGATGTTAGTGGCAGCTCCTCGGCGCACACTCACACCAGAATTACGCTGGCCCTGTTCATGACGGTTGCGCAGATCAGTGACAACATTGATGCTGTTGAGACCAGCATTTTCTGCGAGAGTGGTAGGAACAACTTCCAGTGCCTCAGCAAACTCTTTCCAGCAGAACGCCTCGGTACCGGTCAGTGCTCGCGATTCCTTCATCAGTGTACGTGAAACCTCAACTTCTGGAGCACCTCCGCCAGCAATAAGAGCAGGCTCCTTAACCAAGCACCGGATGACACAAAGGGCATCATGAATAGAACGCTCAGTTTCGTCAATCACGAGGTTATTGGCACCACGGCAAACAATAGACACTGTCGAGCCAGCAGCAGAAGTCTTGGTTCCAGTGACCTTGACAGTCTTGGATCCAGAGGCATCGACTTCCTCGACGAGGTCCGCAGATCCAAGTTTGTCCTCAGTGAAAGATTCAATGTCAGCAATGGGAGTGCAACCAGTGCTCTTGCAAATAAATTCAACCTCATCACGTTCAATATCTTTAACAACCATGATGTTGAGCTTCGCAAGGAAATGGAGCGACAAATCATTGACAGCATCACGCAGAATGGATTTTTGGATAAAAAGCACATTGCACTTTGCTTTTTTGATTGTCTTGCAGAGATTGAGTAAATAGATGCGCTCTTCCTTGAGAATCTTGTCCATTTGTCTGTAGTCGTTGACAACAACATGATTCTCCATGTCGGGCTTGGGTGGCGACAACTGGAATTGGATCATACCAATTCTAGCTTTCTCCATTCTCGCAGGACCACCAGCATTCTTGATGGCAGTCTGTGTTAGCACTAAACCGTCGATAAGCTCAGTATCTTCAATAGTGCCACCCAATTTCTTTATCAGGCGAATGTCGTTAAGATTAACATTAGTCGCAGTAGCAGGGTCGATGACCTTTAGGACAGCATCCACAGCCATGGGAGCAAGAATGTTGGAGAATTGAGATACAATCTTGGAATTCAGCGAAGTGGATGCAGCCTTGATAAGAGTATCTCTGTCGCCTAGAGAAATGGGAGTGGCCATGTCTAACAACACCTCAACAGCTCTACGCGCAGCCCTCTGGAAAGATTCAGCAATGATCATGGGATGGATGCCCTTTGCAAGAAGTCTTTCAGCAGCACCAAGAAGAGCACCAGTGATGACAACAACAGACGTGGTACCGTCACCAGCCTCCACATCTTGGGCGGCAGACACATCAACAAGCATTTTGGCAGCAGGATGCATCACGGCCATGTGCTTGAGGATGGTATGACCATCATTGGAAATGATCACCTCGCCTTTACCGGTTTGGATCATCTTGTCCATACCCTTAGGACCGAGGGAGGTTCTAATGGCATCAGCGACAGCTAGTGGGATGTTAGTAACGCGAATGGCGATCTAAGTGAACATTAGGGCTAAATACCTCTCGCAGCCAGAATATTGGCCTTGCGGACCTCTTTGGGCTTTTCCCTGTCCTTGAAAGTGGCGTTGGAGACGTTCCCTGAAGCAGCTGCAGCAGACATTATGAATTGTGTATGGTGGAGATCAGAGATCAAGGGATGATACTGTTGACAATGACGGCGGCGGTGGAAGTAGCGAGGTGTCTTTCAAGAATTTTTCGCTGAATCAGCATTTCTAGCAATATCGCTAAGCCCAGGGTAAGTCACGTGTATAATTCCTGATTAGGTGGAACAATTTACAACGTGCACGTGACATTTATTTGGCGACTTTTTGGTGTTTCTGGTGATTAGGACACCGTAGATGCAACTTTGGTAATTGCAACAATTCTGCCCAGTCTACACAAAATGCATGCAGTGAGTGTTTGTTTACCTCTCTGAGTGTGTTGTGCACTGGTCGCCCGTGGTGCATGTTTTGTGTTTTTTTTATTTTTTTTTGTTTTTTCGACCATTTTTCACCATTATCCACCATCACAGACATCCTTCTCTCCTTTCACCCCCTCCAATCGACTTTCGGGATTCTCAATAAAGGCCTCCCACACGTTCCGGCCACTGAACAGCCGTTGAAACATGTCGTCGATTCTTCCCAGGACGCCTGCGGGAAAGGGGCTACTGGAGGACGACCTGAAAAGGTGAGTGGTACTACATTTAAACTCGTCTTCACAACAGGGAGAGCGGCGGGAGTATTTCTACGGGTCCTCTCTCAGCAAAAATCTCAGAAGTCCCTTGTAAATAATGCTGTTTCTGCAACACATTGAGGAGACAAGGATTGGGTTTATTGTGATCGTTCTAATGTCAGGCTTGTCTAGCGAAGCCTGATTAGTTCGCAACTTTATTATCCTTGTTGAACGTTGTGTGAGCGGTTCCACGTATCAGCTCCACACATCGAAGACTTACAGAGACATTTGTTTGTTTCAGTTGCAACCATGTTGAAATGCCTGCTAATATTTCTCTAGTAAACTCCTGTCAGCATATCCTTCGTCCTTGCCTGTTTCGTCTTCCAAACTTCATGCCGGCAAGCGGCACACGCCTCTCGAAAGTCCAAACTCTTTTCTTTCGCCAACACACACAAGGAAACATTCCATTGCTGCTATTAACACCAAATCGTTGCCACGATCTTCCTCAATTCCTTTAAGAATCGGACCATCTATTAAAAGCCCTGAAGCTTTACCAAATAATTCCCCGGAGACAAAGCATGCCATACAGGACACCTTTTCAGATACAACCCCACGTAAAACATTGAAGAAGGCGGGACCTCCCAGCAGTGTCATGAACCCAACGGCGGCATCGTCTCTGCGAAGCAAGAAGCCTTATTCCGCATACTCGTCACCTTCTACACAAAAGAAGAATGTGGTTTATTCAACACTGCAGAACCAGTCCACGTCCTCAAAGCGTCGAAGCTCTTCATTGAATCAGAAACAACAAATTGTACAAGACTCCATGGCCTCCGAACAGGTAGCTCCTTCTTCTCCACTGACATCTCGACCGTTAGTAGGCACAAAGAAAACTCATGTTAGGCAGTCTTTGCCTTCCACAAAACTCTCATCTGTCACTCACCCAGATGTTTTAAATAAGAAAAGCAAACCACACAGCATGGCCTACAACTCTAACCATTTCAACGAGTTGGCACGGACTACAAATATCTTAAACCATCCTTCTGACAGCACGCCGATAAAGAGGACGCCTCGCTATTCATCCAGCTTTTTGACTGCCACTACGGAAAATCTAGAAGTTTCCCGTGAGCCTGAAAGTCATGGGGAGGTAATTTCAGTGCCCAAACTTCACAAAGAGGATTTGGTTGACAAGTCCACATCTCACAATGCAAACGTAGAGAAGCCGAAACTCAAAAATCGACTAAGCATGCAAATTCCAAGTGTCGCGCATCGAAACACTATGAGTAGAAAATCTATGGGCACAGATCTAAAATCAGGCGAATTGTTTAGGGACAGTAAATATCCGGACTTCCCAGGTAAGGTCTCACATGATCCCTTGTCGATGCCTCCTCCGCCTAAACCTATGACGAGGAAAGCGAGATCTAATTCCAGTGTACACGAGGCTCCTGCTCCCCGCCAGTTACCAATACCCCCATTGAAAGAAAAGCGCGGGCACAAAGAGCATAGAGAACACAAAGTAGAGCACGACTTAGAGCACATGCAATCAGATCATGTCCTAGACTCTAATCCTTATTCTTTAACTACCGTCAAGCGACGCAGCACTTTAGCATCAACACATAAAACTGTCAATGGCAGTAAGTCCATTAGCTCACTTTCCTCATCAACATACCATCCTAGGAAAAATTCGTCTATTTCGTTTTATGAGCCTTCCACGCCAACCAAAATCGATGCGCGTCTTATGAAGTCTCAAACTATGGCTGACCTCACCAATCAGGGTGCCTCACCTTCCAGTGCATCCCTTGCCCGTTCCAAGTCTAAACGCATCAATTTTGGATCCCCCTCAAAGTCGCCGTATAGGCCACTCAACCGACCTGCTCACGTGTATCCTCAAATTAACAAAAAGTCCAGCGCTGCAGAAGAAGAAACTGATAAGCGTAGCTCTTTCAAAATGAGATCTAAAAGTACTGTTGCAAAACAGTGGACTACATTGAGCACTTCCTTGAACTCTGGAACAAAAAGACTGTTGCATTCACCATTTTCATCCGAATTCAAACAAAGCAATGGCACTGATGGCAGACGTGTCCTATCAGGAAGCCGAATTGAGTCGCCGTTAGAGGTCAAAGACGACGAGCTCTCTGAGGACGAAAGAAAAATCCAAGCTATTATGAAATCATTAGTGAAGTCAATGCCAGGTGATGATAAATTCACGCGCAAGTATGAGGAGGCAAGAAAGGAGGGAAAAATGATCAAAGAAGCGATGACACCTTCCCTGGCGGCGAAGACGCATCATCTCAATATTTATGAGCGTGGGGAGATTTTGGACTACCGAAACGTTTATTTTACTGGCAAGGCTGATGTTAAAAAGATTAGCGGGGACATTCGACACGCCGCTAACAACTACGGATTTGACGACGAAAATGGAGATTATAAAGTGATACAAGGAGATCATATAGCTTATCGGTACGAAATCTTGAGTGTTCTAGGTAAAGGCAGCTTCGGTAAAGTCTTGAAGTGTGTGGATCACAAGAACGGAAAGCTAGTGGCGGTTAAGATGATTATCAATCGGAAACGATTCCATATGCAGGCATTAATTGAGGCGGACATTCTGAGAGCACTCTCACAATGGGTAAGTATTTGGGAGATGTTGTAAAGTATCAGATGCTAACTTTAAAGGACATGAAAGACAAATACCATATGATTCGATACACTGCACATTTTAATTTTAGGGAACATTTGTGCATTTCTACTGAACTTCTTGGTATCAATCTTTATGAACTTATTAAGTTGAATAAGTTTACTGGGTTGCCAGTAAAGCTCGTTCAGCATTTCGCCAAGCAGCTACTCGAAGGGCTTAGATTTTTGGACCACAAAGATATTATCCATTGTGATTTAAAGCCTGAAAATATTCTGTTGTCAGACCCTGACCGAGGTCTTCTAAAAATTATTGATTTTGGTTCTTCCTGCTATGCGACCGAGAAGGTATATACTTACATTCAATCACGGTTTTATCGATCCCCCGAAGTCATCCTAGGAATGGTATACAATCAGCGAATCGATATGTGGAGTTTGGGGTGTATTCTCGCAGAATTGCTGACTGGCCATCCCCTATTTATGGGTGAAAATGAACAAGAACAAATTGCCTGTATCATGGAAATTTTTGGAGTACCCGAGAAGTTCATGATTAGCCAATGCAGCAGACGTAAACTGTTTTTCGACAGTGTTGGGAACCCCCGGATTCACACCAGCTCGAAAAAGGTAAAGCGATACCCTGGAACCAAGAGTTTGAAGAAAGTCCTAAAAACCGATAATGATGCTTTGGTTGATTTTCTAAGTCAGTGTCTGGTTTGGAACCCAAAGCACCGGCTCGCGCCCTATCATGGGCTGTACCACGAGTTTATCACAGGGGGTGGAGGAGCGCCACAGGCGGTACCAACCCGACCGCTTGGTGCACGCAAAGCGTCACACAGCTCTATTAACTCAATGAGTAGTACCACGCTGCCAGTGCTGGAACCTGCTGGATATGCTCCTCTGAAGGTATCACAGCCTCAACCTCAAAAGGAGCAACGACCACTTCCTAGCGTACCGTTGGAACAAATCAACAGCCGACGAGAGTCTGCTCCAGTGGCCAAACACAAGACAGCGATTGATCACTTGAGCCGTCGAAGTATGGCTCCGCCGAGCAGTAGTAAATATGGGTCGTTAGGGACTGGACATCACCTGGAGCCTCCATTTGAAGGCAACTCTGAACATATAATTAAAGGTCAAGGGATCGAGAATGTGAATATGAGTAGACGAGGATTATAAAACGACATGCAAGCAGTACTTGAAATACAATGGTTATTATTAGACAAATCAATTAACCGAGACTTGGACGTTCGAAATGAGTTTTTTTTATTTTTTTTTAAGAACATTAAAAAGGAAATTTAGGGGCCTTGCTACTTCTACTATAGTATACAAAGTGGGTAAACGTTCTGCATACTTTTTCTTCACTTATCAGATCGATGGATTCTGGATTTAGAGCTTGAGGAGATGTTGTTCTAGAATAACTCTGAATGTGTGGCGTTATTATGTAGTTGGCATATCTGCATCATGTACTCAGTCCTTTTTTTGAGTGCGTTCTCCGCCTTACGAGACACCTGTCGGGCCTCGGATTTTATCGCCACTGGAGGCTCTACGCGTGCTGTTTTAGTTGTTGGTAAAGCGTTTCGTTTCATTCGCCATATATCATTACATAAGCCATAACTACTGCGTGCCATAATCATTTTCCACTGTGTGGGATTAGTGCGCTTCGCCGTTTTTGCGGGTTCAACCTCGGCAGAACTCAAATTTGTCTTGCACCGCAGAGGCCATGTGCTAATCGGTATTTAAACCCTGCTATCCCAGCACAAACGCTAATTCTTTCTATTTACTTCTTCAAATCCATTCCACCTTAGCATAACACCCCAAATAATCATCACCATGGCAGAAGGAGACTACAACGCAGTGGCAAAGGCTATCCAAGCTATCATTCCCAATGAGGACTACGATGACGGCTCCATCGGCCCCGTTCTTGTTCGACTTGCGTGGCACGCCTCGGGCACATACGACGCTGCTACCGGTACTGGTGGCTCTAATGGCTCAACCATGAGGTATCCTTTGGAGGCCAAGGACGGCGCCAATAACGGACTCGAAAATGCTAGATTTTTCTTGCAGCCAATTAAGAAACAGTTTCCTTGGATTACATATGCCGATCTATGGACCTTTGCTGGAAAGGTTGCCGTCGAATTCATGGGCGGCCCCATCATCCCTTGGCAGCCAGGCCGTGTTGACTACCTCGACGAATCCAACGTGCCTCCTAATGGCCGACTCCCCGATGGTGCCCTCGGCCAGGACCATCTCCGAAACATCTTCTACAGAATGGGATTTGAGGACCAAGAGATCGTTGCGCTGTGTGGCGCGCACAACCTTGGCCGATGCCATGCTGACCGTTCTGGCTTTGAGGGTGCCTGGGTCCCCTCGCCAACAAAATTTTCCAATACCTATTACAAGTTGCTACTTCACGAAGACTGGTACCTACAAAAGAACGATGTTGGTGTCGAACAATACTACGATGAGGACAGAGAGCTCATGATGCTGCCTGCCGACTACAGCTTAATCCAGGACAAGGAGTTCCGCCCCTGGGTGGAGAAGTATTCTGAAGATAAAGAGCTGTTTTTCAAGGACTTTTCCAAGGCCTTCGGTAAGTTACTGGAGCTTGGCGTGCGTCGTGACAAGGCGACTGGCAAGGCCAAGATCAACTACATTGACCAGATCAACAACCCTCCTAGCGTGAAGATGTAATTAAGGCTGTAACTATGACCGTAATCTACTCTAAAATCATTATCCAAACTTTGCATGCTGTGATTTCAATGTTTTCCACATGTTTCCGTGTCATGGTGATGTCGTCGCTGCCGGTCACAAAGCTCCTCTGCTGCCGTTGCTGTGGCAACTCGCTGGACCCCGCGATTTTCGCAAATTAATTCCCCAGACTCGCATTACGGCATAGCTGACTAATTAGGACCAAAATGTACTCTGTGTCAGTAGTGCTAGTACTGGGACCCCGCTTGCTGTTTTTCCTTTTTGCACATGACAATTCTGACAATTCGAATGGCTTCCCCCCACAGGGCAACAATCTTCGTCTTGAGCCAGAGCCTGTAGAAGTTTGAAACACAACCATTGGACTTCCACGAAAGCAAGCCAACTGCTACTCACACCAGACGAAAAACGACACCAAGAGAGGACCCCTCGACGCTTAACTCTCTGAGCGGACGACGCATTCCTCCTCAGAATCAACGATATCGAGATCAAAAGGAAACGGACTAGACTCGCACGCACGCTGGTGGCGGCTTCCTCCCAGTCTCAGGGCAATTTAGGTGAAAGATGGCGGTCCAGTCGAAAATGAAAGGACTTTTAACGTCCTTCACGCATTATTACTTTCGTAATAGAACTACGATATCAAGAACTGTGTATATTGCCCTCTTTCTCTCGCTTTTGAACCGGGTCAGAATATCCATTGATGAACAAAAACGGCCCAAAAAAGCTGGCAAAGCTCGTGGCGTTGGCAAGGTTGAAGTAGATCGTGCTTTCTTCCAGCGCCTCATCCGACTACTCAAAATCATTCTGCCAGGAGGTTACAAGTGCAAGGAGTTCTGGCTTTTAGGGACACACACTGGATTCTTGATTCTGCGCAGTATAATATCACTCTATGTGGCGACACTTGACGGTAAACTTGTGGCAAGCCTCGTGAAAGGCAAAGGCAGGGAATTTCTAATTGGTATTGTGTGGTGGATGATGGTTGCGGTACCAGCCACATTCACGAATTCCATGCTACAGTATTTGCAAGGCACCTTGGCAGTCAGGTTCCGAGACCGGCTTACAGAGAACATTCTCACAAAGTACCTGCCAATGGAGCAAAACAACCCCATGTACTATTCAATCCACAACTTGGATGACCGCATCAAAAACGCAGATCAGCTCATCACTGTGGATGTTCAAAAGTTTTCGACCTCTGTGGCAGAACTATATTCTAACCTCGCCAAACCAACTCTGGACATGTTCTTATACAGCTGGCAGTTGTCTCACAACGTTGGAGGAGAGGGCCTATTCATTATCGGAACGCTGATCCAGCTCAGTGCATATGGGCTAAAAATATTTACACCTCCCTTTGGCAAATACGTTGCCGAAGAGGCAGCATTAGAAGGCGAGTTCCGCTTCCAGCATACCAGGGTTATCGAAACCTCGGAAGAAATTGCTTTGTATCGAGGCCAAGAGGTTGAAAAGACAACCCTCGACATTAGTTACTTTGCTTTGATCAAACATGTCAACCGCATTCTACGTCGGCGACTAGTCCACGGGTTTATGGAAGATTTTGTTATTAAATATTTCTGGGGTGCATTGGGACTGGTGCTATGTTCTATTCCCGTCTTTTTCAAGGGCCCTGCGTCAATTCTTGCCGCGACGGGTGCTTCCGACTCGGCGAGCGCGGCTATCGGTGACAGAACACAAGGTTTTATCACAAACAGAAGACTGCTAATGTCCAGTAGTGATGCATTTGGCAGAATCATGTTCTCATACAAGGAGATTGCACAACTGGCTGGATACACAGCAAGAGTATGTACTCTTCTCGATGTTATGTCGGATATTAGCCAGGGTCGCTACGACAAACTTCAAATGGACGGCTCCGATGCTCGCATAACTGAAATTACTGAAGACGAAAGCAAAAGCAATATTGAAAAGAATAAGGGAACCATTGTTATTGGAGATAGCATTGACTTCAAAAAAGTGCCAATTGTGTCACCGAATGGAGATGTCCTGGTGAAATCACTAACGTTCTCGGTACCCCATGGAAGAAACCTACTTATTGTGGGACCGAATGGATGCGGTAAATCGAGTCTTTTCAGAATTTTGGGAGGCCTCTGGCCTGTGCATGGCGGTATTGTGACCAAACCACCAAGCAGTGATATCTTTTATATTCCTCAAAGGCCATATCTTTCTCGAGGCACGTTACGACAGCAAATCATCTACCCTCGCAAGGAGAGCGATAACACAACTTCTGACGAAGAGTTGCATGAAATTTTAAAAGTGGTTGAGATTGGCAAACTGATCGGCCCCTACAAGTGGGACGACACGTATGAATGGCGTGAAGAGCTTTCAATGGGCGTGCAGCAGCGTATTGCCATGGCACGCCTGTTTTATCATCGCCCGAAGTACGCCATCCTTGACGAATGCACCAGCTCCGTGTCATTGGAAATTGAAAGAATAATGTATACTCATGCCACCAACTTGGGAATCAGCTTGATCACCGTCAGCCACCGGCCAAGTCTGTGGAAGTACCATGATCTGATTTTGCAGTTTGATGGACATGGAGGCTTTGTGTTTACCGACTTGGACGCCGAGCAGAGACTCAAACTGGAGGAAGAAAAATTGAAATTAGATCTCTTCTTGAGGGCGGTGCCAGACATGAAGGCAAGACTTGAAATGCTGAAAGATCTTGCTGCAAACCAGACTATCGAGGAACGCGCTTTTCCTGTACCCCAACCTGTTAAATAACGAAGAAAAAGAAGTAGAAAGGTTGCAACGTAAAACACACTATCATTTCATTCATACAAAAAAAAAAAATCAACAAAACATAACTCTTTTACAGTCAACAAGTTATTATCAAAGTTCGTAATCCCTTTGCTTTCCTTCTCTTTTTAAGCAAACACAATTTCCCAGTTGTTCTCTTCCAAAATGTCAACCCATGGCACGTTCCGTTGCCAACTCAATTCCATAGTTGCCCGTGCCTTTTGGATGGGGCCCACTCCAAAGCGCTCCATTTTAGTCATGCGAAGCCAGAACTTTTCCCTGACAATCGGGTCCAACACCTCGCATGCTGTTGTGAAGATGGGAAAGCTCATACAGCTTTCGACGGGAGAACCCTGGGGGATGTGCATGTCAAGGAGCTCTGTAATGTGGCACACGACGTTTTGGACCAACTCGTGGTGCGTCTCGAGATGCAGCACGCGGCGGTAGAGCTGGATGAGGACGGCGTAGCAAAATGTGGTGTTCATGACACAGAGCTGGCTGTAGGTTTGAACTTGATTCGAGAGTTGTTCAATGGTTATTGTGGGTCCACTGGATGGGTCGTCGCTGCTCTGGTTGCTGCGGACTGATCCATTGCTGCCACGGCGCGTGCGCTTGGCAAGTTCTTCCGCGATTGCATTATTCACATATTGCTTACGTCGAAGTTCACAAGCATCACAGAAACTGATGATAAGGTCTGCCAACTCCAAAGCCTCTGACGCAATCTCCTGGATCGCTCGATTTCGGGCTTCGACCTCATCAGGGTGCAATTCCAAGATCCGGTTCGCATCGTACTTTTCGTGAACGAGGCGGCGTTGTCGGGCCAAATGCGTTACCTTAGAAAACACGGGAAGCATATCCAAGTCCATCCCCAACAGGAAATCGATCTTGACTGGTAACCTGTCGGCCACAAATACGCCACCTGAGCCTAGGATTTCCTCAATGCCTCTTTCTTTGAGTCTCGCGATAGACCAGTCATGAAGCGCCCACAGCTGTGCCATATTTTCGTTCGTCGACACCAGTGCAGTTGCTTTGGCAGAAGATAATGCTCCAATAACATCAATATAGGCAAACCACCTTATCAGGAAGTACGACACGTCGGTTTCCTCCTTCGTGCTGGATCTCAGAAGACCTAATGATTGTGGACCAAGTACTTGAGGGCCCTCAACGTCTTCTGCCGTGAACTCCTGAATCATGTCATGGATACTTCTTTCTCGCTGTAGAAAGGGTGTTAACATACCTCTGGCCACAACAATATCGCGAGCTCCATGCAAATGCTTTTTCCAACTAGTATCACCGGCTCCTGTCAGGATTTCATAACTCGACAGCATGATAGCCGTCGTTAACGTCGTATCACTCTGCGCCTCCTTTTGGTTTTCCAGGCTTTTCGTAAGGCCTGCAAACACGCGGCCGAGGAGTCTCGAGATGACATGCACCGGTGTTTCTTGATGCAAAAACCTAGCACGGTGTGCAGCTGCATACGCCAGGATCAGGTCCAAGAGATGCGGTGTACTAAGAGCCATCGCGGGCAGCAAAGTTCGAAATGGATTCTGCGGGTAAAAATTGGGGGCTGGCACAAGAACATTGGCGGTGACGTGAATGAAATGGTGGAACAGGTCTCTATACAATGGTACATCAACAAGAATATCCGGGAATGTCTCTAGGGGCCGTGGTATTGATATGACGTCTTCTTCACTAGCATCGGGGGATTCGGGCTTAAACGAGTCGGTTATCCTATCTCGTAGCGGAAGGGTCATTAATGCATTGTGGTATGATGATCCACCAAGTGATAACTCGTCGCTCACTGTGAAATCTTTTGAGAAATCGTACAGATCAAGGTCCATGGTAAGTGGCGTATAAGAATTTTCTGCAAAATCAAGGTTAGGCAGAATATCAATGTCTTCAACGAGGGGCCCATGATCTTGCTTTCTTTCAATAATATCTTCATCTTCCGTTTTATAGTGTGACTTGGCTGGGGATGACTGTTCCACAGACTCCACTTCAGCGGATTCTTGTCGAACAGATTCTCGTTCAGTACTATCCACATCAAGTTCCTCGTTAGGTTCGACTGGCTGTTGTATAATTTCCTGCTTCACAAGAGTTTTTGGTCCTTTCTTAACTTTGTATGTCGGTAGATAATGTATACTCGGTGTTTCCATGATAAATGAACTGTCGTTCACTTCTTCTTGAAGCGGGGAAGCGACGAAAATAGTTGCAATATTCTTAAAAGCCGTTTTCACTGTGCCCATGTCGGCCATACTTTCCTCCTCGTCATCGTCTACTGTAATATCGACTGCTGAAGGGGTAGTAACTGTATATGTGCTGCTTTCGATCCTGGGTTTCTTATAAGGTCTGCCACCCCAAGAGAGTTTTAGCGAGTAGTCGCAGGGGCAACTGTTCTTGACGCAGCTGCCACATACTGGTTTTTGTTCGTCGCACTTGACTTTGAGCCGTTTGCAGTTATGACATCCTCCCCGGCTTCGTCGTTTGATCGGTTTTTCTGACCCTTCTCTTTGGCGTCTAGGCATGAGATGTGCTTCGTATACACAAGGCTGGAGAACAAGAGAGTTAGGGAGTAAGTCGGGTCATAGAGCAGTAACCTAGTTCTGCTTATAGTGGCCAGAAACTTTAGTGACTGGTTCTCCAAAAGGATTATATATTCAACGGATGGCAAAATAAAGTAGAAAAAGAATTTACTGAACGGGAATTGCTATTATCTACGGCCGGTGGGCAAGGGTCACGCTGGGAAGGTGCGGGCCCTTCATGATGTCTCACATCTGTTTATCATCGTGGGGCCGCCATATGGCGCCGACACATGGAGGCCCATAGGCCACTCCCGCTGCTGCCACAGTGCAAACGCTGCTACGCCTGCTGCTTGCTCGTGAGAGCTTGTAATTGCAGTACTATTGCCACAGAGACTGTATAAGCTGTTCAAAACCGTCAATGGGCCGTTTATTCAGGCTCCACACCGTAGCCTTACCAGTGGAATTCAATTGGCGGTTGTTCATGCATGTCGTTTTTTTTGCTCTGATATCGATAGCGTTGTGCGTTGAGCCTCCACCCCAAAACGTCTGCAAGGAATTCTTTGTGCGAAGATCAGGCAGTGCCTGACGCTTGTATCCACCTTGCCAGAGTGCGACATGTCCGTTGGCCCCATCAGTACTGCACAGGCCGCCAACAGGGAACGTGGATGCGAACGCCGATCGGTTGGCCAGCGTCGCCCAGCAGTTTGGCGAGGCACAGCCGGCAAACCCTCGAGGACGTAAAAATTGGTGGAGTACTGGATTTACCACTGCAGTGATTCACCTAGTACGGCAATAAGTTCCTGGCATTTCACTCCAATCAGTCACTAGTAAGCATCCGAGGGGCGCCGCCATGAGTTGGCCCAGCAGTGGTGGGTGGCACGCTGCTCCTAGAACTCAAATGTTTATCAGAATTCGAATTTGGCGGTTTGAATTCTACCGAGGAGGGAAGTCTGGTCACATGACCACACGACCGATTCATGCTGTTTACTCGCGCGCGTCGTTGATCTCAACTACACGGGACAAGCGATAGAATGAACCTGACACGATGAACTCGACTACTCCCGAGGGTGGATGGAATAAAATTTACCTAGAATGGATCGAGGACAGCTGCAAGGTGTACTCGGCTACCAACACAAACCTCCATCAGATCTACCAGAAGGCCTACAAGTCACTCAAGGCATGTCCGAAACAATTTTCACACCCTTCCGATCTCAAGGAACTCAAGTTTTTTGGTCCTTCGATTTGTAAGGCCTTAGAAGGTAAACTGTTGGCCTATTGCGGTGAAAACGCCCTCCCTGTACCAGAGCCAGCAGTGCAAGCTCCGTCTGCCCGTTCCACCAAGAGGGCCACCACAGAAACAGACGCAAATACAGGCACAACCACAAAGAAGCGGAAAAGCCAGCCATGGGTACCAAGGTTCAGGAGTGGCGGATATGCCATATTATTAACTTTATATCACCACGATTCCATCAATGAGGGCGTGGGAATGAATAAGGCGGCTATCGTGAGGTTTGCAGAAGCGCTCTGTGACACCTCGTTTAAGAACAATCCAAAGTTAGGGACTTTCTACAGTGCGTGGAGCAGTATCAATACTCTTTTGAAAAATGAAATGGTGTATGCTGAAGGAGCTCGAAACGGTACCTATTTTATAACGGACGACGGTAAACAACTGGCTGAAAAGTTGTTGCAAGCGGAGAGAGAATCGCGTCCACCAAACCCAGCGTCTGCTGTTATTGGCGAAGTTGATGTAACAATAAGAGCCCCAGAAATCTCAACTCCAAGCAGAGTGGGTGCCCTCAGAGCAACTACACATGTGGAGGATTCTTCGCCAAACACTCTTATACGAATGCAAATGGCTCAAATGGCACCCACAGTAAGTTCAGCTTCATCACAGCTCGATGGAATAGCTGAGAATTCATACAGAAGTAGTCTGTGGCAAGCAGGCAGTTATTCTATCCAGGCCATTATCGATAACAGAGAAGTCCGAAGCTCAGATGACCGTGATTTCTTTTGCAACGAACTAAATAGGCTTGGAACCCGTGCATCTGTTGCAGCGTTGGTAGTCGGCGATTGTGTCTGGACTGCACAGAATACCGTGACCAAGGAGGTGGCTGTTTTAGACTATATTCTGGAACGAAAACGACTCGATGATTTGATTGCAAGTATCAAAGATGGACGCTTCAAAGAACAAAAGGCAAGACTTAAGCGGTCTGGACTTAAACACATCATATACCTGGTGGAGGAGCCACCGGGAATCGAGCGTGGGGCTTATAATTCGCAGATTCAAACTGCCATGGCTCAGGCTATCACTTTGGATGACTTCTTCCTAAAACGAACCACTAGCTCTGAAGAGACAGTCAGCTATTTGGACATAGTTGCCAAGTACCTTCGAGACGTGATTTACAAGGACGTATCTTTAACAGTGGTACACCCGAGTCTGCAGAGCGCGCGATCATATCAGATTGGCCTAGCAAAAGCGCGCAAGAACCATGAGATGGACAATACCAAGATAGGAGTTGCTTTTGATAGCTTCCAGACCGCCTTGAGTAAAAGCGGCATGCTTACTATTCGAGATATCTACATAAGAATGCTTTTAACGGTTCGAGGGATCACTCTTGACAAAGCATTGGCAATCCAGAAACAATTCTCTACACCTCGCGACCTTATCGATGCGTACAAGACGCTCTTAGAGGAAGATGCCAAAAAAATGATGCTTTTTAATAAACTCGGCAACGAAATCAATCGCAAGAAAATTACAAAGATGCTCAGCGCTCGAGTTTATGAAGTCTGGGGCAAGGTGTAGAACCGTTATGTTTTCATATATCAACTCCCGTATAAAAAATAGCCGTTGATTTGATGTCCCACCAACTTTTTAAATCGTGAAGCCTCTCCTAAGCATCTCACTGAACCCCACAAAATGAAAGCCAGATCATTTTCTCTCTGGGCAGCCTCATTTGCCGCATGGGCAGTGATAGGCTATAACCTACCGCCCTTTGCAGTTCTAAGAAAGATAACCGAGCATGACCTGCCTGACCACAAAAAGGAACCGCGGGCCGCACAACTCTATACCAAGCTCATTGAGAAAGAGATGCTGGGCCTGTCGCTGGTCAAAAAACTATCGGACGATCCACGCTATGAAATGGCAAGGGCCTGGGAGTCAACTGCGGGCACAGCCGACGTCGATGCCGGCAAGACACTGAAGCTTGAACGGTCTGGCGAAGTCTTCACGGCCGACACGCTTCAAGTTCCAGGCGGCATCACCGCGCGGCCGCTTGTTTTCACTGACCGCGAAAGCAAGTCGGCCATCATCGTTGTGCACGTCGGCCGCAAGGTTACGGGGTTCCCCATGATTGTGCATGGCGGTATTCTGGCCACGCTGCTGGACGAAGCGTTGGGCAGGACGGCGTTCATGAGTTTCCCGGCTGGCGTCGGCGTAACGGCAAACCTTTCTTTGCAGTACAAGGCGCCGAGCATTGCGCACCAATTCCTAGTCATTCGCACTAGTACCGACCAAGTCAACAGTAGCGGCACAAAGGCATCTGTATCAGGCACAGTTGAAACGCTCAAGGGGAAACTTCTCGTCAAGAGCAGCGCAGTGTTTGTTGTTCCCAAGCATTTCCAATTGAAGAGACTAGAAGGATTGTAACTACATCTATAACGGGCTAGATTTGTATTTTTTTTTGGACTATTAATTCATCATCTATTTGCACATGTACTTAAGCGGTATAGGAGAACTCGGCGAGCTGGAGATTCCTTGGTGTGACGTTGCGTCGTGTGTATCGGTCTGTAAAGTCATGAATGACTGACTTCATACGACGAAGATCGCCCGACCGTAATGAAGAAGAAACGTTAGATAAAAGTTTGGTAGTTTCGGCTTCGCCAAGACCTTGAAGTTGCTCTAGAGTCTTTTGGACCCAGCTAGTTGCAAGCTCTGGAGGCACAAGCTGAGTGACTTCAACAAGAAGTGCCTCAGCATCTTTGAAGGTATCCTTGGGGAATGAATAGATGAGGTTGATAATCAGTTTTGAAACTAGAATACCTCCCTTCTGAAGCGCAAAGTTAACAACAATGTTTCGCACGTTTTCGGGCACAGGCTTGTGGTTATCTGGTGGGAATTTGGAACCATATGCCAACATATTGATCAGATAGTCCAAACTTGACACCACAGGATCAAATTCAGGCATGTCCAGTCCCACTAGCGAAGCTTCAAACGAGGGCATAAAAAGATCGGACGAAATGAGGTCGGACGAAAAATGTAGAATCACATCACCCATAAGTCTAAAAAAATCGTCAATTAAATCTGGCGCGTTCCTTGGATTGATTGTAGTTAGGTAGAGGAAAAACGTCTTGATCTGTTCCTGTGCGAAAGACCAGACAGAATTTTTCATGGAATCAGGCACTTCTTCGCGCGAGAAGCTGCGAACAACAGTGCCCGTGACCCATAGATAGCAACCAAAGTGTGACTTTTGAAAATGATTGGCGAGAAGTTCGGCAATGGCAGGTAACACATCAAGTAAATCGGTTTTGCACGAGAAAAGAGCATGCCGAACAAATTTACAACATCTCTCCGCAACAAAGCTACTATTGCCGTGCTTATCCAATAACGTCTGAACCAATGGCAAAACTTCCTTCACAAACTTGGAAATTGGTCTTACCATGCCTAATGGAACATCCACATCAACTATTTCTACAAAGATATTGAGCGGCTCAAACTGATCTGCAATATCCTTGTAAAGGTTTTCATCTCCAGGAAGATTAGCCTTTTCTAACAGAGTTTGGCAAATAGGTAAACAGAAATAATGTAGACTTTGCAGCATTGTTTCCAATGGCTGAGCTTTCACGACATAAGCAATACCAGTTGTCACCTCGTAATATGAATTGCGGTCAAGACTGCTGCCAACTTTCTCATAGAACGGATAAAGTTGATTAACATAGTTGGTCAGCAAAGGGCCACAATCCTGGCAAAAGAATTTCAAAGCCTGCGCTGCAGCACTAATAACATCCTTGTTAGCATTCGAAAACCCATTAGTGATATAGTTAAGTTGCGCTTCAAGATAGTCGGGATGCTTGGCGGTCCAAAGAGTATAGCGGCCAAGAACAAGGGTTGCGGCGTATCTGATCTTTTCATGCTCTGGGAGTTGTACAAGTAGTTTCATGATCTGAGGCAAAATTTCATCTTCCAAGGGATCTACCTCTCTGGCCATAGCACGCATTGAAAAAAGGGGCGCTTCGATTTGCTGCCATGGAACATTCTGGCCGTTAGCCTGCGCTTGTAGTCCAGTGACAACCTTGTTGAATGCCTTGCCTAATGCGCGTGATGGTCCAATTACTGAGCAGCAGTCCTTGAGAACATCTCCCATTTCGTGTCTAAACTCTCTAAACTTTTCTTCCTCCTCTCGATCTCCTTCAAATAAATCGGTTTCATTTCCGGCAGGGTATTCAAGGTGACCAATAATTACATCTACCAGAGTCAGATAGATGTCACCCAGTTCATTTCGCGCTTCATTATACTTGTCCAAAACAATCATTGTTTTCAAAATGAACCAGAAATAGAAGGTGTACTTGACCACATCAAGATCTTCGTCAAATGCGGTACATTCAGCAATGGCTTCAACTAAGCCACGGAAGTCCTTGGGTTGACTGGCAATTAGAACATACCAAGACTCTCCTGCTTCGGCAAACAATCGAGTGTAAGCAGCATACGAATCAGGGTCATTCTTACATTCCGTAATTCGGGGACGCAATGCAACTATCCTTGGGTATAATGCCTGAATCGAAGGCATACTCGTTTCAGTATCTCTTGTCTCATGGACGATACTACAGATGCAATCAACAGCTGGTTCGAATGTGGTCTCATCTTGTAATGCCATGAATATCAGATCTAAAAGTGGAGAGTTGATCACTTTGACTGTATCTATTTCACGTAACCACGAGTTAAAGCTCTGGAAAATTAATGACCGATGGGTTTGAACTATTTCGGAGTTCACATAGCTCAGTAACAGCTCTAGTACTCTTTCGGCGTTCTGCACCAATAACTCATTTGTCCGCTCGTGGTACTCTTCGTCGCTAATCGGAAGCTTTCTTGAACTTGATGCCTCTTCTGGCAGAACTTTTAGAAATTCCATCAAAGAGGGAACAGTCTCCGGAGTTGAGCCAAGAGCATCAACGAGCTCTCCTAACACGTTTTTCCATGAAATGAATTGCAGTGCAAGGTTCGCCAGTGCAACACACAACTGTGTTGTGATTAGCCGGGATGCGCGATTGCTTACAATGACTTGGACCAGCGAGTTTTTAAGATCGATCTGAGCCTGCTCAGGCAGCTGATACAAATCGTAGATAATCTAATTCACGTTAGCAAAAAATCCACTCAATGAGTTTCAAACCTACCTTGGTTCGCAGAGTTTGACCCGCGAACACCTTGGCATGTGCTGCTGCAGAATCCTGGGCCAGAATTGCGTGTGTGACGGTCCATGATTCGGGCTGTAAAGTTAGCAAGGCTAAAAGTTTGGCGGAAAACATACACTTTTCTGAAATTCCTCTAGATAAGAATTGGCTTCTTGCTTAACAGATTCACTGCTATTCGAATATAAAGTATCCAGAACTTGGAGAACCTGGGCCTCGTCAAAACGGGTGGTAGTGCTCATTATGCTGATGTCTATGCCAGGTTTGTCGAAATCTTGATTCGGGATAATTACACCAAATGTGCTGGGACTTACCCGGTGTAAAACTCATTTTTCACACAACAAGATCTGATCGCTTCTCCTATGCCACCAAGAAGCGACGATATATCAAATAACACAAAAATGCCGGCGCAACGACAGCAGCGGGTGGTAAGTAAGAACATGCGAGGAATAGTAGAGCGCTAACAGTACAGATGATCCCACCCATTAACCTGCTTTTCAAATTTTTGCAGGGACAGACCCCGGTCCAAGTCTGGCTATACGAGCAGGTTGACTCGCGCCTTGAGGGAACGATCAAGGTATGTCCTGTAATTCATTAGCGCGACCCTTCTAACAATACAGGGTTTTGACGAATTCATGAACCTTGTGCTGGACGACACCGTTGAGGTCAATTACAAGAAGAACACTCGCCGTGAGCTTGGTAAGTTCTCTCTCGCATTTATGCAATAGTATCTAACTCCACAGGCCGTATTTTGCTAAAAGGCGATAACATTACCCTGGTTTCGGCCTTGGAGGAGTAGTCCTCGTTATTTATTCCATTACAATTTGAATTAATGCCTGTACAAATCCGTATCTATGATAATAGCGTCAAGAGGGGTATCGTGAGGCTCTGTGGGGATTGAGTCTAATAACTGCTCGCGCGCTCCTACGGCTACTAGGAACGGGCGAGGAAGATTGTGGACCTCGCTCCATAAGATGTGCCGCCTAATGAACGTGTCGTAGAAGCCTTTGCCATGTCCAATTCTCAAGCACTCCTTTGTAAACCCGACACCGGGAAGTATAATCATATCGAGACCAGAGGCAGAAAAAGCTACAGAGTTAGAATGCATCGTGATGCTTTGTTGACTTACAATCCGTTCCACCGAGTTCTGGTTCTCTCAGCTTGTACGGTCCGTGCGGAACAAGACCTGAAATCTCATTCATCGAGCCCACCTCAATCATGGACAAATCCTTCATGTGCGACTTGTACAATAGTCCTTTCTGATCTTCTGGCAAATCAACTATTCGAGGTAAAAACACTCGTTTATCTAAGACCGTTAAAACTGATGCCCACTTGCTCCCTTGATACCTTCAATGTTACTCACTGTCTGTAAATGCACTTGCAATCATCGCATCAGTCTCGATTTCATGCTGGTCCATGTGTAGATAATACGCGATCTTTTTAGCTTGGGCATATTCGGGCATGTTCTTGAGAACTCGGGAAATGTTGAGGGCTGCAAAGTCAATTCTGCTCACGTCAAGCAACACTATTCACATACATTGAGCCGAAATACTGGCTGGCGTAGTCTCTTGCAACCTGCGTTGAACAAGCTGCCGCACTTGCTTCTTCGCGGCTCGTACTGACATGGCGGATATAAATATATTGAAGAAACATAAAACAACATAAACGTGGAAAAGTGGAAAACTATGGAAATAAATATTAATGCAAAAAGACGTGTGCGGGATTTGATCAGATAGCAAAGTGAACTCGCCGCGTACGCGCATTGTCATCTTCGTCCTCGTCAGCAGCATCGTCAGGAGTTAGTATCGTGGACTCATAGCTGCTTTGACTGCTCTGACTGCTTTGGCTGCTCCATATTAGATTAGCACGCTGGCTATTCCTGCCATCCCTCATCGCTCGTCGTTTCGGCCGGCTCTCTGACTGATTACGAGCTTTGTACGCACGAATTTGTTCCTGCCGCCTTGCTCGCAGTACTGTCATTTCGTTTTCGCTATGTATGGTGGGAAGGGCATAGCGCTCGTCGTATCGTCTATTGGCGTTCCGCTTGAACAGCCCTCCGTAGTTGAGCTTCTTATTGAACCGGGAGCCGCCGGGCTTCCGTTTTATCATGGGAAGAGCTTGAAAAAGTGGGACGTCTTCTTCGTCCTCTCCATCCTCTTCCATTAATTCATCTAGGTCCTCTGAAGAGATAGGAGGAGGGGGCGAACGCATTCGTACTCTGCGTTGATGGGGCTGCGAAGGAGCAGGAATTGAGTCTGAATCAACTTGTGGTGGCATGGGGGCAAGATCTGTAGGTGTGTCATTTATGGAAGAGGTCCTCGAAGTGCTACTGCTATTGCTGATGCTACTGGTAGCACTGGAAGAGCTCGAGGAGATGTCTAAACTCCTACTTTCGGCAACACCCAGAGAGATTAACGTAGGGTCGAAAGTGGGCCATGTGCTTCGCTGTGGGCTTGGTGCCTTGCATTTGTCTTCCACATATTGATAAGCAGGGTCTGATAGCGAGAGATTCTTGAGCTCAAATATGGAGTTAATGGGTGTGGACGATGTCATATCTGGTGATAAGCAGTTCAGTATTATTTGTTGGTTGTGCCAGTTCTGTACGGCTCGGTCAGGTCTCAGCACAAGAGCTAATGCAGGACCTTTCAAAAAAGTCTTCCGGGGTCGCAGTCGAAGAGAAGCTCCTAAGGCGAGGAAGTCCGAAGATTGGATGCCAGAATGACTATGATGAGGATTCAGATGGAGACATTCACGTTCATGGGTCATGGCCAAACTTTTGCTCCTCCCATGGTCTGATGAGTAATTATGTAGTGTCAGGTTATGTCATCGTTGGGGGCCTTTTGCTACCCCTTCGCGGCCCGCACTGACCGGCACCGTGCGGCCAAAGGAAAACACGAGAAATTCGGGGCCTCTGGATATCAAGAAGTCTTCAATTGATGACGATGAAGATGAGTACACCAGAGTCGGGCAGACTTTGTAGGTACGTAATATCGACTTGAATTAATTAGTCCTTGGGAGGTGGTCTTGCTGACTGAGTGAAGGAAGCTAAGCAGCGCTACGGTAAACCGCTCTCACCAGTCTTAACGCCCTTTGTCAAGAAGAGTCTTGGTCCTTTTAGAGTTTATAACGTTTGTGGTGAGTCAATTGGATCTGAACGACTGTACTCTGAAGGCAATGAGCTTCATTGTTGGTCTCGATCATAACTGGACGTGCGGCTGCACTTTTAAATGAACCTTCAGAACTGCCACTCTTTCACGTACTAGACACCATGTCACGACTAAGGAAAGCCACGAATCGTCTATTAAGAGACAAGGACTATGAAATAGACGATAAAGTCTTTTACGACGAGCAGGGTGAGTGATTATTTCTTGCGCTGACTACCAAGACTAACAATAAGCAACAGAACAAGAGGAGATCATTCGGGACTTTGAAGTGGCAAGCTATGAAGCGGAGACTCAGTACAAGGTGAGTGCCATTTGATTTAGTTGTCATTTTGTTTTAACCATCGCAGACTGCTTTTGTTGCCGTAATGGTAGCTCCAACTCCTCTCTTTCTCATTTTGCCCTACTGTAGGCACAACTCACTTCTTTCGCTCTTCGCCCTCACCTCCATATTCTTCAGCATTTACACCCTTGTAAACTTTAGCACTTCGGTACCGATTCTTTTCTTTCTGCAAAGAGATCGATTCTTTCGGCCAGACTCGCCAAGTCTGACGATCTTGGAAAAGTGGCTACCCCCGCTCAATGTTATTCTGGCAGTGGCGACAGCAGTGTGTGGATATGTGAAACACCGCCCATGGATGGGATTTGATTATATCTGGTTGCTGCCAATGGTCAGCGTGGGTACTACGTTGTTGCTGAGACAGTGGATAAGCGATACAACACTTGATATTCAGGTACTGAAAAAGGCAAAGTATGGGCTGAAGGGAGCCTAAAAATATGAACATAACATCGTTTAGGAGAATCGGAGGTCATTAATGTGGATCAGCTTTGGTTGAGTTGCGTGAAAAGCGCCTCTTGAGTCTACTCTTTGGGGTTAGTATGTTGGTATAGCAGACTTTGGTCTTTTGCAGAGTCTTAGCTTAACTCTCAAGTCTGAAGAAATAGAGTACAAACGCATTTAGTTCTCTTTCAACATGTATTAATTTATCGTGAACTATGTACAACACTGAGCATTTGAAGGCGATAATAGCCTTAAAGTCATCTATAGATTCAGCCAACGCTTGCCGGCCTTTTTCTCATCATCGCCATCTCGAAGATCTATCTTCTTCCTCATCTCCATAGAAACACTCACGTGACAAGCGCGTGCGAGAATGCCATTTTAAGTCCCACACGCGAAGAGAAAAATAAACAAACAATTTTCGAATTGAACTCGATTTGTTTCCGTTTCCTATTGTCCTTACCGTGATCGATTGACATTCTTTGGGAACCCATATCTTTAGTTACCACGGCAGTTGAACATCAAAATGCCTCCGTCCGCATCCGGAGACCACAGGTCGACCGCGAGCAGGTCATCAATAGCAGCTAGCGACATCAGCTCTCTACTCGGAATTCCATCCTCGAGCAACGTCAAGGTTATTGCAAGATTCAGACCTGAAAATGAGACAGAAAGGGCAAACAATGGAATGCCTTTGGTGGATTTCCTCTCGGACGACTCATGCCAAATCGACACAAAAGACTTTTCAGGTTCGTTCACTTTCGACCGAGTATTCGATACAGAAAGCAAGCAGGAAGAGGTGTTCGAGTATAGTTTAAGGCAGACCGTCGATGACCTCATGAAGGGATATAATGGTACCGTGTTGGCATATGGCCAAACTGGATCTGGCAAGAGTTATACAATGATGGGATCTAGCATTGATGATCCAGTATCTCGGGGTGCCATCCCAAGAATAGTCGATAGGATTTTTGAAATGATCATACAGAGCAGTTCGGATATTGAATATACCGTTCGAGTCAGCTATATGGAGATTTACATGGAAAGAATCAAGGATCTGCTGAACCCGCGAAACGATAATTTGCCCATTCATGAAGACAAAACAAGAGGCGTTTACGTAAAGGGATTGACTGAAGAATACGTCTCGAGTGCTCAAGAAGTCTATGATGTTATGCGAAAAGGAAGTGGAGCGCGGGCTGTAGCCGCTACCAATATGAATCAAGAATCATCTCGTTCACACTCGATCTTTTGCATCGTGGTGACCCAGAAGAACACCATATCTGGTGCCCAAAAGTCCGGCCAGCTGTTTTTGGTTGATCTCGCTGGATCTGAAAAAGTTGGAAAGACAGGCGCATCAGGCCAGACTTTGGAGGAGGCAAAGAAAATTAACAAATCGCTTTCTGCCCTCGGCCTTGTGATTAACTCTCTCACTGATGGCAAATCCCTACATGTTCCTTATAGAGACTCGAAATTGACGAGAATTCTCCAAGAATCGCTCGGAGGTAACTCCCGTACCAGTTTGATTGTTAACTGTTCGCCCTCTAGTTACAATGATGCCGAAACTCTGTCAACTTTAAGATTCGGAGTGCGAGCTAAAAATATCAAGAACAAAGCCAAAATTAATACCGAACTTTCACCCTCTGAGCTTAGACAACTTCTCAAGAAAAGCCAAAGACAGTTGGAAACTCGTATTAGTTACTCCAACAAATTGGAAAATGAACTTACACTTTGGCGTGCTGGAGACCCTCCTGCGAAAGAAACTTGGGAAGTCCTTGGCAGCTTAGCTGATACCAGTACCAATGCTGCATCAAAATCCACGAGCTCTCTTGCTACCTCCACGCCCCGTAGTAGTTCTGCGATGTCTTCACGTCCTACTACTCCCAGTCATTATCGCTCTGCAAGCCACTTCAAACGCGGTAGTATCCAAGACTCTATCTCAGGGATTTCTGAGGTGGACTCGATGGAAGACTATCTTCGCAGAGAGAATGAGCTACAAGATCAGTTATCCGAAAAGGAGGCCCTTATATTCAAGCAAGAACAGATTCTCTCAGAACTGCGGATCCAGCTAAAGAAACCTGAAACTGTCGCAACAGAATTAAAACTGCAAGTCGATAACTTGAAGCACGAAAATAAGGAACTTGAGATCAGATCGGCTTCAGTTACAGAAGAAAACACCCAGTTGAGTACCGAATTGCAAGAAGTAAAGCAGAAGCTCGCAGAGATGGAAATGGCTGTCGCAGAGATGGCGGAAAAAGAAGAAGCGACGAAGGACGAGAGGGACTACGAGTCGAAAAGGAAGAAGAAAATGTCTGAAATCTTTGGAAGCCTTTATAATCCGGAAGATGCCGACAGCAAATCCCATGTCACTGCTGTTCTAGAGGAGGCAATGCTGGCTCTAGAATCTGTTAAGCTAGAAGATGACCAATTCCAAGAGGAGATGAGTAAAGCCAAAGAAAAGCTTACTGCAGCTTTGAACACTGTAAGCTCATCCAAGACAGATGTCCACACTCTCGAGACAATTCTCAAAGGCCAAGATGCGAAGTTTAGAGCATACGTGGAGAGCATTGAGGATGAATCCAAGTCCGATATAGAAGCGGCATATGAGGCAAGAATGACTGCTAACGAGGAGACCGCTTCCGCGTTGCTTGCTGAAATCAATAGACTACAATATGAAAATCACGAACTCCAGACTAAGATATCGATGGCACCATCCCCGCGTCTAACTGAGAAGGCCACACCTAACGATGCTTCTGAAGAGACCTTCAGTCCTGTCTCAAGTACCGAGTCAAACGATGAGAAAGCAATTGAAGCTGAAGAAAAGATTCAATCCATGAAGACTTATATTGCTCAATTTGAGACCATGAAAAACGCGCTTATGAAGGACTTGCAAGATCGTTGCGAGCGTGTCGTGGAGCTTGAAATTTCGCTAGATCAGGCCCGCGAACAGTATAACGTGGCCATGCGCGACGGCAATAACAAACAACAGCAAAAGAAAATGGGCTTGCTACAGCGCAACCTCGAACAACTGACGCAAGTACAGCGACAGCTCATGGAGCAGAACACAGTACTTAAGAAGGATGTGGGAATGGCTCACAAAATCTTGGAAGCCAGGAATGACCGGATTCAGAATCTAGAGCTGGCGCTTAGAGACAGCCAGGTCAGACTGGGCCAAGAAAGCGAGATGTTTGAAACTAAGCTGGCGCACCTCAAGGAAAGGCTAACAGAGGTTAAGCGTGGCAGCTTTACTTCGCCCGGTACTAGTGTCCCCAGCAGCCCCAGTCTCTCCCATACCCCAAGTTTCATTGGAACCCCCAGCCGGCCCAGCAGTCCTAGCAAGGGCAGTCCTGGTAAGTCTGGACGCACTAGTCCTGGCAAGGCAATGCTTAATAGTCTAGCACAGTCATTTCCTACCATTGCGTCCATTGGATCAGGAAAAGTTGCTCATTACCCAGACCTGACGCCCGAGCCGTATGTTGGCAATACCAAGATTGTCAAGCCATTACGTGGAGGTGGTGCTCCCACATTCCAGCTCAAGGAGCAAGCGCCGATAACGCCTCGTAAAGGCAAAGAAGGATTGTGGAATAAGTTTAACGCCATGGTTAACATGAATCATTGATGAAATATGGTAGATTTGATAGTTATATACATGAGTTTTGTGTAAGGAGTTTTTGTCTCTTTTGTTTGTTAATTAAGGAAAATGGTTGTTTGTCAAGTGCATGAGTATTAAACTATGAGGAAAGAAAATTGAAGTGCTTGCACAATGATGGCTGTATTAACAAAAAGGTTTGAAAACAGTAGGAACAAAGTTAACAAATAATAAATAGAATCGCCTAACAGAACATTGCTTCGCCTGATTTCAAGCTCAGTACTGTGCGAACATCCGTCGTGTACCGCAGGGCCGAGAGCAATGGGATCAGTGACAACAAGCTCGTATCACTGGGATCATTGATCCAAGTATCTATCTCAATCGCATTGCTCTCATGATTCAGAAAGGAGACTGGGGAGTTATCTATAATAAGAACCTTGGATAGGTCTGTGCTGACTTTCGTTATATCTTTGACGTAACCAAAGGTTTCCGGAGTGGCATCTGCAGGCCTGGTTTCCGGTTGAGTAGGGGCAGTAGTGGTTGATGAGGTGTGAAAGGTACAGTGTTGACGGTATAGACGTTGCTGGAAATATTTGCGGTCGCTCTCGAGCCAATCAATCATAGGATCAGCATATGCCTGAACAGAAGCAGTAAACATAACTAGATTATACCATTGACTTACGATGTCAAGGAACTCGTCGCAATATGGGCGCTTGAGTACGTTGTAAAGCGTTGCAAATTGGCTATTCTGAAGCTTGACCTCAATCATATGGCCTTGAGGGAAGCCTGCTCCAGATCTGAATATAGAATGAATTAGAGTTTCATCAAGATCAAGTACTAGCGTTTTCTTCTCTTTCATAAGGGGCGATTTTGGCGAGGGTTGAGAGAGAAGAGGCCGAGGAGGAGCAAGAGAGCGAGGGTAGCGGAAGGCGTATGAAATCAGGCCCTTCCGATTCTTAGGCTTGGGCGTTCCAGACGCCGTTATTGGGGTATTGATGCTATTGGTGGGAAGACGAAGTGCAGCGTAGGGTGAGCGCAGATTCATGGATATCGCAGATCCTTGACTGTCATGAGGGGTTTCCTCGATAACATTCGAGAGATTGGACTGAACATTCTTTTCTATAGTCCCAGACTGAGATTGGTGACCTTTAGTTGCGCTGGATCGAAAAAGCGAAGCAAGAGATCCAAAGATTGATACATAGGCAGCTTTGTTGTTCTGCGTTTGGCTAGCTGTCAAATCTTCGACAGGAGTGTCGCTTCGAAAAAGAGATGACAGCCATAAAAATGGGCTTGTAACTATCCAAATAAACAAGCGGAAAGGAAAGAGTAGAGTGTAGAATACAATGTTTTCTTTCCTAGGGGTGTCATTATCAACGTTCTGGTCTTTTTCTGGGAGTAAGAACTCTGTCTCATCACTCTCCCGGAAGTGAGTATTACTGTATTGAATGGGCTTTAGGAGTAATTCCTCGGCAAGCCGATTGGAAACCTCATCCAGATCCTTCCCACTGGAGATAGTGCCAGGACGTTCTGTAGTGGCGGCTTCGGCCGAATAAAGAGAGGATGTTGAAGGAGATCTTCTTGGGGTCTGGGGCGGAGTACCTATAACCCTACCCACCTGGTTTGTGATAAACTGGATGGAGTTCATTTACGGTAGCAGTAACAAAAAAAGCATGCAGGTGATTGAGCGGTGGCTAAAGAATAGGGTAGCGAGAATGGTGGGGGTTTAACGAGTCGGGGAAGGAAGTCAAGACAAAAGGAAAATGGTTGGGAAAGAAAAAGTTATGTGAGGTCAAAAATATACAAAATCGGGACACGAGCCCGGCGGCTTGTGAAAGAAGCAACCAGTGAAACACAACGACCGAAGACATTCGGATCTAACTATGGAAGAAACACGGGCACCGCCTACACGAGGAAGAGGGCGCTGACCTCAAAATCCTCTCCCACACTGTACTTCGTGTTTTCCGGGTCCAACATTATTTTGGAGTATATGCGAGAAGAAGTCGACAGCGGCTTTAGCGAAAGTATCAAGTCATGATACTCGAGCTTTTTATCAAACGAACTGAGAAAATCATCAGCAGCGACTTCTAGGCTCTGTAAACCTGGCGCATGAGACGGGACAGCCCCGTTTACTCTTCTCCAAGACTGTAAACTACCCAAAATACTGGCTAGGTGCTTGTGTTTCGACTGCTCAGCTGAAGCTGGCTCTTGTTTCGGCACCTGTGTTATCCATCCTATGAACCGTTGCCTCGTAGGATCGAGGAAAAAGCATGACAACACATAGTTACACAGGAATACTAACGCTCCTGCAAACGAAATTCCTGTAGCTTTGCTCGTGCTAAAGTCTAACAAAAACTCAATGGATGTCGTGCATTTACTGTAATATTCTCCTACGCCCGTCACAATTGCTAAACCATTTTAGCATTGTTCTAATACCTTCAGGAATCATCATATCTCACCTGTAATATATCCTTCCCGGTGCGTGTCTATCTTGAGAGTGCAGGTGTTTCTGGTCCATAGCTAGAATGTTAGCATTGTTCAAGCTGGGATGATCTTTGATACAGTTCCGCTGAGCATGCTATCAGCAATGGTGGCCACAATTTCTTTAGAAAGGTCTTTGCCATTGCAGCGCAGTCGAATGAAGATCTGTCGTGTTAGGCAAGCGCTTCTATCATTCTGTTCCCTACCGTCACTTCCTGTTTCATTCCACGCGCCGTCCGCTCACTAATAGCAGACTCCATGGACACTGCCAGGTCGTTTAGCCAATCAACAGTAAAAGGAATAGCGCACCCATAGGCTGAATAGATCCTCGACAAGGAATGGACGCTAGTAGTTATTGGTCGCTCAGTAATATACTTCCAAATCATGTCGGTTGGTAATTAAAATGCGCGATGAACAAATTATGTCGAAACTGAGATCGGAATCACGTGATGATTAAGTTCATAAAAAAGAGAGAAGCCTGGGAGCTTTGGGAACACCGGTGACATTCGAGACCTTCAGATAGCAGGCCAAGAGAGTATACAAAAAAAGAAAAATAAAAGTATTCAAGATGATGGAATCCTTCAAGCTCTTATACAAAAGAAGGCTCAAAAAGATACTGGACGACGCCGGAATTGAACCGGAGACCTCTCACATGCTAAGCGAGTGTGATAACCAACTACACCAGACGCCCAATTTCTGAAAATGTGAAGACTCAACCCTGGAGCCCTCACGAAGATGGTAGCGAGATAAGACGGATCATATAAGCAAGGACTCGACCCTGGAGCCCTGGCAAGGATAAGAGGATAAAATAAGAAAAGGAGTAGTATATTAAAATGACCCTAAGGTCAAGTGAGGCGAAGCTGAAGAGTTTAAAAAAGGAGTGAGTTAAGCTCACTATTTA
>JAJMAG010000139.1:0-59890 GCA_030564905.1 Geotrichum fermentans
TACCACAACACGCTTATCATCCATTTTCATCCATTCGACTCCTTCAGGCTGGCCCCGCCCGCATACCCGTCGCCGACTCGAGCTACCCCGGCAAGTTTCGGTTCCCCCTCTTACGCCGGCACCTCCCGCACCAGCACCTCCCCCCTCGAAGTCCTGCCGTCGCCTGGATCGCCTTTACTCCAACCACGAGGCTCTGCACTTGGTCACCTCGTCTAGGAAATCTAAGGTCAAATTTTCCTCTCACTTCCCCATCCAATTCATCGCCCCCATCGAGACTACATCCTCGCGCTGTTGAAAGTTAATTTCTTATTCCTTTCATACATTTACTTTTTATGTGTACATTGTCTATATAAAGGGAGCTCTGCTCCGCTAAGTAGTTTGTTTACTTTAATTAACAATCGTCTAAGTTATATGGGAGACATTCGATCACTCCAGCACCCCCAGGTTCTGGAACGGCTTATTTCCTCTTCACAAGACGCGCAAGTCAACCCATGGTCATGGTCCCTGGAAACTCGCCGATGACATTCTTGAAGACCCCGACTTCCAAGATGACATCACCTTCATTTTGCAGCAATCCATGGGCTCCGCTGCCCACCGGGGCCCCGCCTCCTGCACTGAAAGATGGCTTCACGTTAAACACCTCCTTCGTAAAAATTTCAAGCGACTGGGCAAAATCCGTTCAGCTTCCATGTCTCCCTACCAAAAAGCCTACCGTCGCCATACTGGTGCTCAAATCCGTTCAGGCTTCTCCCAACATCAGACTGCCCCCTTCTCTTCTGCCTCCAAAATCAGAACGAACTGGCGCCCCAGATCGCAACACGTCTCCCAAATGTCCATCCCCCCCGAATGCCGCCTTCTGCTAGCTAGGTTCGACGATAACCCGATTATCTCTAACCCTCACGATCTGGTAGACGCTTCCACTGTTTTCTTTTCCGACCTTTACAGTAAGGACTCCTTCGATGAGGAAACCGCCTCCGTACTCTTTTCCCTGTCACCAGTCCTTCCCCCCCCTTCCCGACGAGCTCGTCTCTTCGATCTCATCCGAGCTCTTGGAGGATGAGCTCTTCCAAGCTGTAAAGAAGTGCAGAAAGGCTTCATCCCCAGGTATCGACGGTCTTCCTTTTAAACTCTACCTCAAGTGGTTCAGATAATTCGGCCCCCTCCTGACACGCATGGCGAACGAATGCCTCTCCAACGGGGGATACCCTACCCATATGTCAACAGCCATCATGTACCTCATCCCCAAGGCCTCTAAAGGCATCTCTCTATCAGACATGCGTCCTATCTCGATTCTAAATGCCGACATCCGGATCATCTCCCAAGCTATGACCATCCGTATCATGAAGACGGTTGACACCCTGATCTCTCCTCACCAACACGGCTTCCTCCCCGATAGAAGAGCCTACTCCCTGGTCAACGACATTCGTTCTGTCCTGGCCGTCTCTCACACACGAGGCTATTTGGCGGCCCTCGACTTTCACAAGGCATATGACTGTATCTCTAGAAGATACCTTTCCAAGGTCCTCTCAGCCTATGGCCTCCCCCTTCCGTTCGTCTCTATGATCATGGCCTCCATGCAGGGCTCTTCTGCCAAGGTCAGTATTAACGGCTCCCTCGGTCCTTCCTTCCCGGTCTTCTCGGGTGTCAGACAAGGTGACCCCCTCTCCCCTGCGCTGTTCGCCTTTACTCTAGACCCTCTCCTCCGAGCCATTCACTCCAATACCCCTGGTATTTCGGCTCCTCACCCCGACCGAATTCATGATTCAGCCACGGTAAAATTTGCAATTGGGGCTTATGCAGACGATACCTACGTGGCTCAAACCTCGCAAGAAGCACTGATAGCCTCCTTCTCCTACATCGACCTCCACAACAAAGCTTCCGGCTCGTCCCTGAACTACCGGAAAACTTCCCTTGTACGGTTCGGCCCTTCTCCTCCTCCCGCCATTCGGGCTCTCTCCGGATCGGACCCACTACTCATGAAGCTAGCCCTCGCTAATGACATTGACGCTGCCGAGTCCTCCTTCAAGTGCTTAGGAGTCTTACTGGGCAAACTTCCTACTGAATACTGGACTACCCTTGGCCAATCCTTGGCCAACCAAGTTTCCCAGCTCTGCATCTTCGATGACCCCCTCACAGTTAGGATCAACAACATCAACTCCCGCATCTATCTGAAACTAGCTTACATGGATCCCTTTGTGCCTATTGACGTCCCATCCCTTAAGAAGTTCCTCTTCCCTGCCATCAGGCGGGTTCTCGGGGGCTCCCTAGAGAAGGGTCCGGTCGACTGGGACCTCTTGCACCGCCCTCGTAAGTTCGGTGGTTTCGGTGGGTGGCGCCTCGAAGCATACATACGAGGAGCCCGTGCAAGGCTAGTCCAAGAATTTTTCTCCAGAGACTCTTTTGCCCGCTCCATGTCGTGGTCCAACCTTTATCCTGTCATTTCCTTTTACTACAAGCCATCGATCTCCCTAGGTCAAGCTACTCTCCTCGCCCTGCACAAATCGAAGTCCGCTCCACCAGCGATCTCCGAGCCTAACTACTTAGCATGGAAATACCTCGTGGAGGCCAAAGGAACTCCAGTCCCCAAAGTCAGAAAAGGCAAGCGCATGGTCTTCCCTACGCTTGATGACTCTCTCCATGTTCCTCCCCCCAGGGAGATCCTCCCTTCCCTTTTCTCCTTTGTAGAGCGTCGTCCTCTAGTCCCCGGCTCGTCCGTTCCCATCTCCAATAAGTCGTTTCGCCAAGCCTGTCTCCGCCTGGCTTCAGCTCCTGTCTTTACGTCCAAATGGTGGAACACGGAACATGAACCTCCCCCGCCTGACTGGTGGACGAGGATTTGGCATCATGTCAATTCACTTACGTCCAAAGATGTAAGAGCAGGTGACGAAGTTCGCCTTCTCCTACACCGCTCGCACCCATGCTATGGGCGCATGGGCCCCCTCAGTGCGGCGAAGTTTGTTGGTCCTTTATGCTCCCTCTGCCGGGAGGTCCCCGACTCGACTCATCATTTCCTCTTCCAATGCCCTATGGTGTGCCGCCTATGGGCTAGTCTATCGCTTCAGTGGCCCTTGCCCTTGAACATAGACGAGATTGTCCTTGGACTCCAGGACCCGTCCTGGGACTCCCTAAGGTGGCTAACTTACGGGCGCTTCCTCCATGCTATCTTCAACCTACAGCGAGCTTCGAGGTTCGATTGTGGCGATCTTCTTCCTCTGGACTACGAGCACATCTCTCAGGAGTATGTGTCGGCGTTAGTCCAAGGTCGTTACGACACCAAAATCAGGACTCTTCTCCAACTTGGAGTCGACGTGGCTTGATGAGGTTCCCCTCTCTCAGTCCCATATCCTACCGTCCTCCTTTCCAGTCCTCTCCTTTCGGGTTTTTAAGACTCCTCCGAGTCTCCTTTTACCCCGTTTTTATTTATGTCATCCCGGCAAGCACTCGACACAGAGTTGCCGTATTACCATGGTCAGATTCTTCTTTCTATTGGTCTCTTGTCCGGGCCCGGCGCACCGTCGATGATTGTTCTAACTCCTTTACCGACTAGTCTTCCAAATATGTAATTATCTCTTGATAGTATTCAATGTCTCCAAGAATAGGTAGTTCCACATAATAATGGGATGAATAAATAAAAAAAAAAAAAAAAAAATAAAAAAATTCGCAGCTTGCGAGGGTCGCAACGCTCCTTCGTTGAGAGAAGTCTGGCAGCCCAGCTCGCGCGGGAGAGAGCTTGGAACCATTACGTCACCAAACGCTCACAGATCCCAGAGGGATCCTTTGATGAACCGGTTCGAGAGGAAATGTCGTCCAGACCATCTAGGCCGTTTAGAGAACCAGCGTTACCACTAAGGAACTCGGGTCTCCCGGGGATTTTAGCTGGCTGATGACGTCCAAGGAGTACATAAACCGCAGTTATGAGAAAATAAATAATAATAATAATATCAAAACTACGTAAAATGTTGCGGACTTGTGGTGAAATGTCCGGGACCTCGTAGTTCTGTAATCAGGCTAAGTAATGGTTATTCCTAGATCTGGTAATCGAACAACCTGAACGTTTAGGGGAAGGCACAGCCTGTCTAGCCGTCCCTTCCCCAGGGGATTTCACATCACCTCGGTCTGAACAACTAGCGTTGATGAGGGCCACCAGAAGGTGTCATTCAACAGCCTAATTGAATGAAGCTTGCTGTCAGATTGAGGAGGAGGGCCTTGTTTTATAGCGAGCCCTCGGACAGTTCTGTGGCTACACTATGGGTAGCTCGTGGCTTGTTGCCTTGAGGCGTCCTGCAATGCTACGTAACTGGTGTCGTAGATGCTGGACCGGTTCTGGATCTCCAGCCCGCGGCTAGGGTCCCAGATGAAAGGGCTTGTAATTATGGGAACTAGGAGAAAGTGTTCTTTCAATATCTCATTCACGAAACACCGAAAGGTGGATCTCTCTCAGACATGGGCAATTTTCTGTAATTAGTGGTGATATATATTTGCACTATTTTATAAGCCATAACGATACGGGCCGTGGAGACCGCCAAGTACACGTCGCCCAGCACCAGCACGGCTTCCTCTCAGATAGAGGGACAATCAACTTCACCGTTTTCAAAAAACACATATTGTCCACCCCTATGGGAGCATTTGGGGACCTGGATAAGATCAAGGGCGACTGGGCCCTCTTTCACCTGCCCTATATGGTAGTAAGGGGGATTTGTGAGACTGGAACCTTCAACGGTGCACTCCAGCCAGACAAATACAAGAATTTTTTTTAGCCCCCTTTTGTCGTACAATGACTTCGCTTAGCCTTCACCCCGCTATCTCTGCCCTTTCCAAGGGTTCTCCTTCTCTGGGTTAAAATGCTCTCATTGCGTTATATACTTCGACATCTATCGCACCGGTGATCTCTAAATCAAACTAATTAGCATGGAAATAACTGGTATGAGCCAAAGGCGAAGCCTCCAAACGCAGGTGCGTACATACGCTATCACAATTAGGTCGACTCTACGATCGTTCCTCTAACCTTGGAACCCCTCCAATAACTTTTTCAATCTTTAATAGACGCCCATTCGGTTGTGCCCCGTCTGTTCCTATCTCCTATGGACACTCACGCCAAGCCTGTCTCGGATTTGCGGCGGATCAAGATTCGGCGCCATGTCAATTCCCTGAAACAACCAGTATTTGACTTCTCATTTGTAGCAATCCTGTACGCCTGGTCGGTTATCTTATCACTTGCTCAAACCAGTATTTCGAGCCGTCACTTGATTCCATGTGCAAAATATTCTCGTTTTCGAAAAGAAGAGTGGAGAGGTCGAGGTTGGATGCAACCAAATAGCGAATCAAGGGCTCAAACTCCTTTATGGCGTCATCGGAGTGGGCGGATATCGTTAAGGATTCAAGAGAGGTGAAAGGTGGGAAAACGTCCAACGATTCGGGCTGATAAAGTTCACTCCCTAGATCCAACTCTAAGACGGTAACTCTTGAAAATATGGAGAGATCGTTTGGTAACTTGCGAAATAATTCGATATGAGCGGTGAGGTACCAGACCTTTGGAGGAAGGTTCCATATAAAGTCAGCTACCGGAATATCAAGTGTCAGGTGCTCGAGGTTTTCCAGTTCATGATAAAACGCCTTTTCGACGGGAACCATTGGCTTTCGAGCTGACATCCACTCAAAAATCGACTTTCGACCAGCATAATGCTCACCAGATTCCTTTGTTAAAAGTATTCTTAACTCACGCAGGTTCTTGAAGTTTCCAATAGTTTCAATCGGACTACCAGTGTATATCACGGAATACACTAGCAACGTCAAAGACTGAATATTCAGGGTCTTACAACTGTCAATGTCTTTCAACATAGGCAGTCCCAACTCCTCAATATCAATATCATAATAAAGGTTCAGATTCACCGGCTGGGGATATTGTGCCAATCCTTCAAAAAGAACGTGGGATTCTTCATGACCGTATTTAATTTCCATTGTGATTTCATTGAGCAGTGGCATATACTTCGGGCGCATATATCAAAAGGCGAGTGAAGATCTGCTTTCATACTTTTCCGTACTCACTATTATTACTAAATGCTGGACATACTGAAAAACTCTGACTTTCAGTGTGAGATTTCTTTGCATATAACTGCACTTGGTTAGCTCCATTCATCACGTTGACCATCAGACATGTTTTTGACAACTTACTAGAAAATTTGGGGCCCATGGTATTCATTTAAAAACGAGGCTGGATCCGGGGAGTACTCATGCTCTATTACATAGTCAGGAAAAGGTTCACGATTTGGGCCTTGTTTGAAAAAGTTTGAATAAAGTGCATAGGCTTTGTAAATCTCAGGCTCTAGGATCTTTTTAAAAAGCTGGCAAGTGCTTGCAAGCGCGACCAGGCCAGTGTCATTTTCTATAGGGTTCCAAAGCTGATAGGATCGGTCGGGAGCGCGGCGTGGGCTCTTGTCTAACAAATTGTCAGCAATACATAGAATGATTTCAGTCGGTAGAGAGCCGAGAGTCATTTTCTGCATGGGCTCCTTTTTTTGAAGGAACCCTTGATTTCTTATATACGTTTGGGGCAGAGGGATGTTAGATGCTAAGATACAGGAAGAGAGCCGATGTCAAATTCCATGCCTGAGGACAAACAAACCCTGAAATTAGATGTCAGCGCTAAGGTTTGAGAACAAGGGTAACCTGCCAACTGAGGACTTGAAGCTTAACAGCAAAGCATGTTAGGAATGAATACTGAGTAATGAAAACTTTACTACTGCATCATCCAGATTCTATTCTACTTATTGTCATTATTACTAGGATATAAAAGAGTATCATATTATGTGTTGCATTTATGCGTCTTCTCAGGTAATGCCTTATAGTATCGCCCGAAACCTAGCACCGCAACGATTACCAGAATCAAAATATATAAGAGCTGGTGTAGGGTTGTCTTCTTCTTCCTCCTCACTATATCTTTTTCCTAATTCTCGACCTGATCTTTTTGTTCTGATGCATCGCGTGGCTCGACCGTAGTCATACCTTGCCTAGATCCCCGGCATTGTTCCCCAGCCCTGAGCAAGGACGCTTTGTGATTGTGATATAGTAGTAAATCTGTTTATTGTCCCGTTTAAATGATACTACTAGAGGTGTAATAATTATATAAACATAAAGAAAGACATGGGTCAATGCTTGTCTGATGCAGACAAATTCTAGTTCAGAAGAATTGTTGATTCAAGTATTTCGATGGTGTTGGTTTATTCCCTGAGTGTCTAAAATTTCAGACATCAGCTCAAAAGGAAACCCAGTCACGCGATTGGATTGGGGGAAAACCTAGAGTGAACATCCCTAGAAGGTTGGCCATCATTGGAGGTTGCGGGTGGATTTAAGGAACTCAATCACCGGAGAAAGGCCCTTCCTGGAATCAAGAAGTACCTTAAGATCAAGCTCCGGAGAGACAGTAGATAACTTAGATCGTTCGTTGCAATAGAACGGGCAATCGATAAGAATGTGTTGCGGCGTTTCCAATATGCCGCATTCGCATAAGTAGTCCCGGTTTGTGATTTTGAGTCTCTGAAAGTACTCTCCAAATTCGCCATGGCCAGTCCTGAATTGAACTAACTGACTGAGGATTGCTCGATCAAAATTTTTCATCACAAATATGAGCGGGTTTCAGTGGTCTTGGTCATACAGGTGGTCACCTGTGACAGTCCTATAATATCTCCCTCTGAGACTTTGCTGAAATGCTTTGTCCCATTCGTTGTGTTCTAGGTCTTTGATTGCTCGCTTGAGGAGGCACAAGGCGGATTGTGATATGCTGTGTAATTATGGGGGCAAGTAGAAAGTCTTCTTTGAACCTAACACAGACAAGTCTTCACTTCTAAAAACTCTTTTACTTGCACGATGACTTTGCTTAACCTCCATCCCGCTATCTCTGCACTTTCCCTGGGTTTCAAAATCTATCCCACCGGCGATCTCTAAGTCAAACTAATTGGCATGGAAATAACTAGTATGAGCCAAAGGCAAAGCCCCCAAAAGGAGGAACTCACGTACGATGTCACATTTACGTCGACTCTCCGATCGTTCTCTCACCTAGGAACCCTTGAGTTCCTTTTTCAAATTTCGAGAAACGCCTGCTCTGTGCATCGTCTATTCATATTTCCAATGGACCCTCCCACGAGGCCTTTCTCGGACCGGCTTCAACTCTTGTCCATAGGCTTGTGTTGGAAAATAGGAAAACAAACATGCATGGAAAAATGGCGGATCAAGTTTGGGCGCCATGTCAACTCCCTGAAACAACCAGTATTTGACTTCTCATTTGTAACAATTCTGTACGGCTGGTTAACACTCCAATGGGGTATCTTATCACTCACTCAAACCAGTATTTCGAGCCGTCGCTTGATTTCATGTGCAAAATATTCTCGTTTTCAAAAAGAAGAGTGGAGAGGTCGAGGTTGGATGCAACCAAATAGCGAATCAAGGGCTCAAACTCCTTTATGGCGTCATCGGAGTGGGTGGATATCGTTAAGGATTCAAGAGAGGTGAAAGGTGGGAAAACGTCCAAGGATTCGGGCTGATAAAGTTCACTCCCTAGATCCAGCTCTAAGACTGTAACTCTAGAAAATATGGAGAGATCGTTTGGTAACTTGCGAAATAATTCGATATGAGCGGTGAGGTACCAGACCTTTGGAGGAAGGTTCCATATAAAGTCAGCTACGGGAATATCAAGTGTCAGGTGCTCGAGGTTTTCCAGTTCATGATAAAACGCCTTTTCGACGGGAACCATTGGCTCTTGAGGTGACACCCACCTATACATCGGGTTTCGACCTGCATAACACTCACGAGAGCGGGTTGTTAAAAGTATTCTTAACTCACGCAGGTTCTTGAAGTTTCCAATAGTTTCAATCGGACTACCAGTGTATATCACGGAATACACTAGCAACGTCAAAGACTGAATATTCAGGGTCTTACAACTGTCAATATCTTTCAACATAGGCAGTCCCCATTCCTCAATATCAATATTATAATAAAGGTTCAGATTCACCGGCTGGGGATATTGTGCCAATCCTTCGAAAAGCACGTGGGATTCTTCATGACCGTATCGAATTTCCATTGTGATTTCATTGAGCAGTGGCATATACTTTGGGCACATATATCGAAAGGCGAGTGAAGATCTGCTTTCATAGTTTTTCGCACACACTACTAGTACCAAATGCTGGACATACTGAAAAACTCTGACTTTCAGTGTGAGATTTCTTTGCATATAACTGCACTTGGTTAGCTCCATTCATCACGTTGACCATCAGAAACGTTTTGAAAACTCACTAGAAAATTTGGGGCCCATGGTATTCATTCAAAAACGAGGCTGGATCCGGGGAGTACTCATGCTCTATTACATAGTCAGGAAAAGGTTCACGATTTGGGCCTTGTTTGAAAAGGTTTGTATAAAGTGCATAGGCTTTGTAAATCTCAGGCTCTAGGATCTTTTTAAAAAACTGGCAAGTGCTTGCAAGCGCGACCAGGCCAGTGTCATTTTCTATAGGGTTCCAAAGCTGATAGGATCGGTCGGGAGCGCGGCGTGGGCTCTTGTCTAACAAATTGTCAGCAATACATAGAATGATTTCAGTCGGTAGAGAGCCGAGAGCCATTTTCTGCATGGGCTCCTTTTTTTTGAAGGAATCTTTGATTTCTTATATACACGTATGGGCAGAGGGATGTTAGATGCTAAGATACAGGAAGAGAGCCGATGTCAAATTGCATGCCTGAGGACAAACAAACCCTGAAATTAGATGTCAGCGCTAAGGTTTGAGAACAAGGGTAACCTGCCAACTGAGGACTTGAAGCTTAACAGCAAAGCATATTAGGAATGAATACTGAGTAATGAAAACTTTACTACTGCATCATCCAGATTCTATTCTACTTATTGTCATTATTACTAGGATATAAAAGAGTATCATATTATGTGTTGCATTTATGCGTCTCAGGTAATGTCTTATAGTATCGCCCGAAACCTAGCACCGCAACGATTACCAGAATCAAAATATATAAGAGCTGGTGTAGGGTTTTCTTCTTCTTCCTCCTCACTATATCTTCTTCCTAATTCTCGACCTGGTCTTTTTGTTCTGATGCATCGCGTGGCTCGACCGTAGTCATACCTTGCCTAGATCCCCGGCCTTGTTCCCCAGCCCTGAGCAAGGACGCTTTGTGATTGTGATATGCTGTGTAATTATGGGAGCAAGTAGAATGTCTTCTTTGAACCTAACACAGACAAGTCTTCACTTCTAAAAACTCTTTTACTTGCACGATGACTTTGCTTAACCTCCATCCCGCTATCTCTACACTTTCCCTGGGTTTCAAAATCTATCCCACCGGCGATCTCTAAGTCAAACTAATTGGCATGGAAATAACTAGTATGAGCAAAAGGCAAAGCCCCCAAAAGGAGGTACTCACGTACGATGTCACATTTACGTCGACTCTCCGATCGTTCTCTCACCTAGGAACCCTTGAGTTCCTTTTTCAAATTTCGAGAAACGCCGGCTCTGTGCATCGTCTATTCATATTTCCAATGGACCCTCCAGGCCTTTCTCGGACCGGCTTCAACTCTTGTCCATAGGCTTGTGTTGGAAAATAGGAAAACAAACATGCCTGGGGGAATGGCGGATCAAAATTTGGCGCCATGTCAACTTCCTGAAACAACCAGTATTTGACTTCTCATTTGTAACAATTCTGTACGGCTGGTTAACACTCCAATGAATTATCTCATCAGTCACCGAAACCAGTATTTCGAGCCGTCACTTGATTCCATGTGCAAAATATTCTCGTTTTCGAAAAGAAGACTGGAGAGGTCGGGGTTGGACGCAACCAAATAGCGAATCAACGGCTCAAACTCCTTTATGGCGTCATCGGAGTGGGCGGATATCGTTAAGGATTCAAGAGAGGTGAAAGGTGGGAAAACGTCCAACGATTCGGGCTGATAAAGTTTACTCCCTAGATCCAACTCTAAGACTGTAACTCTTGAAAATATGGAAAGATCGTTTGGTAACTTGCGAAATAATTCGATATGAGCGGTGAGGTACCAGACCTTTGGAGGAAGATTCCATATAAAGTCAGCTACGGGAATATCAAGTGTCAGGTGCTCGAGGTTTTCCAGTTCATGATAAAACGCCTTTTCGACGGGAACCATTGGCTCTCGAGCTGACACCCACTCAAAAATCGACTTTCGACCAGCATAATGCTCACCAGATTTCTTTGTTAAAAGTATTCTTAACTTGCGCAGGTTCTTGAAGTTTCCCATAGTTTCAATCGGACTACCAGTGTATATCACGGAATACACTAGCAACGTCAAAGACTGAATATTCAGGGTCTTACAACTGTCAATGTCTTTCAACATAGGCAGTCCCCATTCCTCAATATCAATATCATAATAAAGGTTCAGATTCACCGGCTGGGGATATTGTGCCAATCCTTCAAAAAGAACATGCGATTCTTCGTGACCGTATTTAATTTCCATTGTGATTTCATTGAGCAGTGGCATATACTTCGGGCGCATATATCGAAAGGCGAGTGAAGATCTGCCTTCATACTTTTCCGTACTCACTATTATTACTAAATGCTGGACATACTGAAAAACTCTGACTTTCAGTGTGAGATTTCTTTGCATATAACTGCACTTGGTTAGCTCAATTCATCACGTTGACCATCAGACATGTTTTTGACAACTTACTAGAAAATTTGGGGCCCATGGTATTCATTTAAAAACGAGGCTGGATCCGGGGAGTACTCATGCTCTATTACATAGTTAAAAAAAGGTTCACGATTTGGGCCTTGTTTGAAAAAGTTTGTATAAAACGCATAGGCTTTGTAAATCGTAGGCTCTAGGATTTTTTTTAACAGCTGGCAAGTGTTTGCAAGCGCGACCAGGCCAGTGTCATTTTCTATGGGCTTCCAAAGCTGATAGGATCGGTCGGGAGCGCGGCGTGGCGTCTTGTCTAACAAATTGTCAGCAATACATAGAATGATTTCAGTCGGTAGAGAGTCGAGAGTCATTTTCTGCATGAGTTCTTTTTTTTTTTTTTGAAGGAATCTTTGATTTCTTATATACGTATGGGGCAGAGGGATGTTAGGTGCTAAGATACAGGAAGAGCCCTGGTGTGAAATTGCATGCCTGAAGACAAACGGAGCATGAAATTGGTCGCCCTGCGCTAAGGTTTGAGGACAGGGGTAGCCTGCGAACGTAGCCCTCAATCCTCAACAGAATGATATCACTTTGATATATATGTGTAACCTACAAAAAACGACTCCTCTCTGCTGAGCTCAATGAGCACCTGAAGTATACCTAGCATAGTATTCAGCAGGGTTATCTACTCACTAGCTGAGCACAGGTCGCGCTAGACATTCACCCGGTATACAGTTTTAGGATGAGCTCACTCTCATCTAGCGAGACAGAGATACGACACTTATTCGTTGTTCAACTGCAAGATTGAGCCAGCTAGGCTGTTGACTCTCATCTTCGGTTCTTAATCTCGAGGCACCTGTTGTACGGCATGTGTCACCCCTTTTTCTGCAGGGAAAGGGCCGGTGCTCAGGCACTCGATCTTTCTGGGGAATTGTGACTACATAAGCTATCACTCATCATGATTATCATCATCGACACCAAATCGTCTTAGTTCAAACACAGGGCGTCATTCTACGAAAGACCGTAGCAAATGAATAATAAATTATGAACCAAAATTACTTTTGCATCATCCCTCAGCTAAATTTCATATCATTTATTACTATAATGTTTTTTTTGTTAGGAAAGTATGGGTAATATCAAGGTTTATTTCCTTACGGTTTTATTTCGTCGTGTGACAACCCATCACATAAAGAATAGGTCGTTTCACCCCGGATTTATTCTTCTTCTTCACTACATTTTCTTATCATTTTCTCTACGTTACTCGTTTATACGCTTTACACGTCTCATCGTTTACGTACTTCTTTGGCTCTTCTCTTCTATCTGAATATCATCTTCGTTTTTGCGTCCTTGTCTGTTCTTCCTCTGAAGCAAGGTTACTGACTCCAATCTATAGTTATCAGACGCCAATTTCGTTCGTCGGACTGAGGTGCTTACCTGCCTGAATAGACTCTACGACATTACTCTGTTCTGCTGATAAAAGTAGCTGTATTGATTATTTGCTACCATATTATTGCAACATATTTTACTATTTTTATCTTGTTATATACAATTACAATATTCGATCCGTCGATCCAGCATCCATCTAACCTCTTGGAAAGATGTGAGTTCGTTAGTGGTGCAGATAGTATATGGGCCTAGATAATATTTCCCTTGAATTGGGTCTCCAAAGCCTCTCCTGGGACTGATGGAAGTTTGACGACCTATCGATTTTAAGTCCTCTCTCGGACGAGCCAAGTCGACAGTCTCCTCTCGAAGAAAGGGTGCTATGACTTTCGCACGCCGCGGAAAAGTGCCTCGAAGGTCTTCGTGGACCTGCCTGCCACGTGGCTTACTGTTCAATGGGCTGCTCACTAAAAATCGCTGGAATCCCAGATATGTGGCGAAATCTTCTATGGTAGTAGCACTCAGAAAGCAAGCAAAGAGTTTACTCTCGAAATTCCTCAAAAATTGAGAGGTTCTTAACCAAGTACACAAAAAGTGTAGGACTATTGGAAGGCGGACGGTGACTATATACACGTATATACCTCTCATGTCTTTCTGGCAGCGCCAGGGCTGTTACATGGAATTTGATCCTCCGATTTATCCAAATCGCTTTGAAAATTAATGCTATCAGCTATCTTCCCAGGAGTGTTGCCCAGCAGTTCTGCAGCACCCAACACAAGGCTGTTTTTATTAAGGCGTACATGTTTAGGATAGTTCTCGGGATCCGCCGACACAGTCTTAGGAATACGTAACTTGGCATGGCAACGCCATGTTCATATCAAAACTCGCATCGAACAATAGGCCCCGGAATCGTCTAAACTGCTGGCTAAATTCCTTCAAGTGAATGTGTGGATACCCTGTCCTGACGCCCTTAAGCAAGTTCTCATCTAAATCGGCACTCTGAACTGGGCCTTCAAGAGGACACTGATGTCCGCTGGTGCAAAATCTCATCGAGAATTACAAACGATTCCATGTTTGAGTGCGATAAAGTGACCACAAAGAAATTTGCAGCTCATAATTTTTTACTTCGGGCGACCTTCGACCAATTGGAGAAAACTCTGGACAAAATAATTTCGGCAGGAAGGATAAGATAAGAGGAGGCACACTAAGACGTCGTCGCACACGAATTCCAGCATTTGTAATATTATATAACAATTCACGACTGCCGAGAACGTTGAACAGTGAGTTTGAAAGTAGAGTGCTACTAAATGCCGTCGGGTTTTGCGTTGTGATCAGTGATCAATCCATATCAATTACACACGGCAGCGATAGCAGGGGGTGCCTTGAGCAGAGAGAAAAGAAAAAAGGACAAGGACAGCTGGAAATGCTACTAATTCAGGAAAGTTATGAGGGGGCAATGAATCTAGATGGAAACCTTCTGCTGTGCACGCTGACTATTGTTCGAGGCGGACGTCACTTAACCTGGCGTCTCGATCAACACATGTCAGATTTGAAGTGAATGATCTGTCTCTTTGGTTTGGACAATCTGCATGATCTCCACTTGGAAGGAATGTATGTGTTTGTTGGCACACTCTTCCGACCGCATAGCTTGAATCAATAGCCTCTAATACCCTAAATTCATACTTCAATGTCGGTACTGATGTTCTTCCATACGCGGCCATCCTCCGCAAATTACTGTGGTGGAAGCACCTATTGTCACGTGCCAAAAAACATTGCGCGGCTGAATGAGCCTGTTTGGCTTTTTCGCGCGCCGTTGTCGCCTCAAATTTCATGCATGCGAGCAAAATCCTTCGCACTCGAACTTCCACGCAGCCGAGGTGCCGAGGTTGACGCCAACATTTGGTAGCTATACCGCTTCATGTATATAAACTCCAGTATTCTCTCTACATCTCGATATCAAACCTTAAAGCAGAAAATGGTCAACAACAGCGACAGCAACCTCTTCAAGTCCATTGACGTGGGCGCCTCGCACCTCTCCAACAGGCTTGTTATGGCCCCTCTCACCCGCTTCCGATCCCCCAACCACATCGCCAATGAGCTCAACATCGAGTACTACGCCCAGCGAGCATCCTACCCGGGCACTCTCCTCATCACGGAGGGCACGTTCGTCTCTGCCCAGGCTGGCGGCTTCCCAGATGTTCCTGGCCTCTACACTCCCGAGCAGATTGCCCAGTGGAAGAAAATCGTCGATGCCGTACACAAGAAAAAGTCCTTCATTTTCATGCAACTATGGGCTTTGGGTAGATCGGCAGACAAGAGCTACATTGAAAGCACCGGTCAGCGTTATGTTAGCTCCTCAGCTACTCCAACCAGCGTCACCTCCGTCGCTTTCGTCAGGGAAATGGCTTCCATACAAGGCCACAACAAGCTCCACCCCGATGCCCCCAAGGCTCTACCCCCATTGCCGCCTAAACAGCCTCCACCCCACGCCCTGACCGAACCTGAAATCCTACAATTTATTGCAGACTATGCCCAGGCTGCCAAAAACGCTATTGCCGCTGGTGCCGATGGTGTCGAGATCCACGGCGCCAACTTCTATTTACCAGAACAATTCCTCAGTGAGTATGTCAACAAGCGCACCGATAAATGGGGTGGCAGCATTGAAAACCGCGCACGCTTTCATCTCGCGGTTGTTGACGCCGTTGTTGAGGCCATCGGAGCTGAGCGCACTGCTTTGCGTTTAAGTCCCTGGGGATTCTACGCTGTCAACACTGGTGCCTCCCCCATTCCCCAATGGAGCTACCTCATCAATGAACTTGAGAAACGTTGTCTTCCCAAAGGTAGGTATGGCAAGCACCTTGCATACCTTCACTTGATCGAGCCCCGCGGAGTTGAAGGTGCTCTTGCTGGCGCTAGATATAACCATACGGCCAACAACGACGTGTTTGCCAGTCTCTGGACCGGTCCCCTGATCAAAGCTGGTGGTTTCACTGGCGAGACTGCCGCCAAGGAGGCAGATGCAGACCCGAGGGTCCTTATCGCCATGGGCCGATACTTCATCTCGACGCCAGATATTGTCAGCAGGGTCAAAAATGGTGACAAACCGAATCCTTACGATCGCTCGACCTTCTACTCCGAGGGCAAGGAGGGATACACGGACTATCCTTTTCAAAATAAGCTATAGAAGCAAGGGTAATAATGTTATATAACTAGGATTTTACTGCTATTTTTTTTCCATATCAATTTCAAATGCTTCAGACGCGTTTTAGCAAAGTGAAATCACCTTACGAAATGGAGGCGTTCACGGTCCGAGTAATATTTTACATTGAAATCACGTGTGTTACATTTAAAAACGCGCCCCGTCGTGTTCGAAAGAAAACCTCCTCCATACCATTGCAACAGATATAATGCGTCTCGACTCTCTACCTCCCGCAATCATTAAATCCATTGCCCATGAGTTGATCTGGTGTCACGAGGTGCCGAAGTGCAAGGTGCAACTTGACATTTGGAACCCTATCGACCATGTTACCAGCTTGGTGAACCTTGCAAACACTTGCCGGCGGCTCAAACAAATTCTAGAGCCTATAATTTACAAAGTATACGCAACTAATAAATGGAGTTTAGAGCCTGGTTTAGCAAACCGCGATCCTTTTAAGGACTATTATTATTCGCTTCAATCTCCTGACCCATACTCGTTCATGTATTCCTACTATGGACCCCCAATTTTCTAGTGAGTGATCGAAAGTGAACTGAATAATGTCGAATGGTCAATGCGATGTACACGGCTAACCTGGTGCAGTTATATTGAAAGAGAGCTGGAAGTGAAAATCAGGGTGCTTCAGTATGTGCAGCATTTAGTGCTAACGGTGGAACACGGCGAGTCTACGATTCCCTTCCAACACGTGCGTCCTGAGCAGATGCCACTACTCAATGAAATCACAATGAATTTTGAAAGCGACCATAAAGAGTGCCAGGTGCTTGTTGAGGGTTTGACACGATACACGGAGCCTGTGAAAGTAAACCTTTACATTTACTTGCAGCATAATAGAGGGCCTCTGCTCAGTGAAATTGAACATTGGAATAAACTGAATATAAACTTGCAGCATGGTGGAGGGACCGGTATACCTCTGCTAACAGACATTGGCGCTTGTAAGACACTGAATATTCAGACGTTGGTACTGAAGTTTAGAGATTCTTACTACACTGAGAATGTTTTTGAGCCGATCAGACATTTGAAAAATCTTCGCACGTTGCGTATAATTGCGTATAACCAACATTTGCATGAGCCCTCTTTGACATCTGTGTCGGCCATGAGCGCTTTTTTTCACGAGTTAGAAAACCTCGAGCATCTGACACTTGACATTCCTGCAGATGGTTTTATATGGAACCTTCCTCCTAAAGTTCAGTACCTCAAAGTTCACCTTGGTTTGTTTCGCAAGTTACCAAATGATCTCTCCATGTTTTCTGGAGTCACAGCTCTAGAATTAGATCTGTCGCACAGCTCCCGAGAAACCCTACTGGACTTTGATTTCCCATTTACCTCACTCAAATCCCTGATGTTATACACAGACAAGGACTCTGAGCCCTTTATTCGCCGTCTCGTTGCATCCAACCCGGGTCTTATCAACATTGGCTTTCGCATGAGTACTCGCACAACCTTAGACTTCAGCGACGGCACTCTGTTGCCTAAGTCTGTCGAACATATCAACTTGAGCAAATGGGCCAAAGTGGAGCTAAACGAAATCATATCAAAGCCACACCCCAACTTGCGCTCACTCTCTATATGCTACTTTAAGGATGCGTCAATTGACTTTGATATCCTAAGGGAAGCTGTGTCGCCTGTAGGAACGTGCCCTAAGTTATGCAGCGTGATCGGAGATATGCCGAAGCCGATCCGGCTCTTTCAAAGCCACAACAGCAGCGCCAGCAATGAAGAAGAAGGGGATCACTACTACTATGACAGGAGGAGAGATATGGCGAGCTTCACGTCCCAGATAAAAGAATACCCATCGGGGTCCAGGTCGTTAGCCCGTATGTATATCGACACTCAGGGTATTCGGGAAAGTCAGAACATGTTCCGCGAAAGATACAGTAAACGTATAAGACATGATATCTAGGTTATTGTTATTTTTTGGAAGAACAAAAATTGGAGAGAATGCAGACCCGTTCTTCTGTGGAACAGGAGCTCTTCTGTATTGGTGCACACTCCACAACTGAATACGATGAAAAGGCACTATCACGTATTAGCGGAAACCCCTTCCACGTACTTTTTGTTGTTGTTGTCAGTAAGTAAAACAAGGATTGAATAGACCCTGCGCCCAAAAAAATGATGTACCTGTTAAATGTCAGCTAAATGCTATTATCATACAATTGATTTTTGAGTTTTTTAGTGGCTGTCATGTCCCAAATAGGCTCCATGCCATTTCATGCGGCTCCTTTTTGGCTCAAGCGTTTGCCTCGTTCTCCTTGGAGCTGCTCCGGCCCTCGCTCTTGAACAAGCGGCTCACGTAGCCTCCTTCTTATCTTTCTTATCGAGCTCTACAAGACGCTCTCCAATTTACATAAATAGCTGCCAGCTCTTCCCTCTTACAAGCCTCTTCCTCTTCATCCTGAATTGCAGCGCTTGAGCTGCTAGGCTTATGCTCCCATCTGAAGTCTGACCTCAACCGGTTAGTACTCTTATACACCCTTCTATCCTATAGCTAACTTAGTTGTAAGAATTGAAATTCTAGTTATCTTACTTGGTTACCATAACTTGGTGAGGTACGACAAACCAGAGTAACACCTGGTTGTGACATAATTTCAATTCGGTTGTTTAGCATCGACCTGTTGAATTCGTTTTTTCTGACGGTCGATGAAGCGCGATCGCGCAGTCGGGATCCGGTGCACATGGTTCGCCATGATATGGATAACTTTTGTCCTTGTCCATCTGGTTCGCGCTTTCCGAAAGTAAGCAGGTGTTTGCATCGTCACAGTACGGGGGAATCAGCTTATGCGCTGTCCTTTATCTTCCCAGGGCCCGTTCAATGCTCGGGACTCCCCTCAAAGATCTGGCTCTTACGCTGGTCTTTTCTTCGCCCTCAGGCCAGCTCCACGTTGACCCTGTCCGGGCGTTCTCCAAGGATTAGTTTACGCGCTGTCCTTTCGCGAAGATCCAGCTTCTACGCTTTTCCGGTCTTCGCCTCTCGCCCTCAGGCCAGCTCCACGTTGACCCTGTCCGGGCGTTCCCAAGGATTAGTTTACGCGCTGTCCTTTCGCAAAGGTCATGCTTCCACGCTGTCCCGACCTTTGCCTTGTGCCCTCAGGCCAGCTTCATTACTGATCTTGTCCGGGCCTTTCTAAGGATTAGTTTCCGCGCTGTCCTTTCGCGAAGATCCAGCTTCTACGCTTTTCCGGTCTTCGCCTCTCGCCCTCAGGCCAGCTCCACGCTGACCCTGTCCGGGCCTTTCTAAGGATTAGTTTACGCGCTGTCCTTTCGCGAAGATCCAGCTTCTACGCTTTTCCGGTCTTCGCCTCTCGCCCTCAGGCCAGCTCCACGCTGACCCTGTCCGGGCCTTTCTAAGGATTAGTTTCCGCGCTGTCCTTACCTGAAGATTCTGCTTCCGCGCAGGTCTTTGACTTTCGCCCCTGGGCCAGCTTCCACGTTGACCTCGTCTGGGCGTGAATTAGTTCACATACGAATCCAGTAGAATCATTCTTTTCGCTTATTGTTAAGAAACTCACCTCGCATCATTATTAATGCAGTAACTTTTCCATTATTTATTAGTAGCAAGTTATGCCATTCTCAGTTCGCAAATCGCCCTTATCCTCAAACCTTGCCACCACGGTCCAGTTTTCCAGCTGCGTTTGTAATTAGGCGTACGAGTTCCCACTGATGTTCTGCCAGTATTGGCGTAATATCCAACTTTGCTCTGTCTCGTGTATAAATAATCGTCGATTGCTTCAATGTGGGATTTTGCCGTACTCATGTGCATGCTGAATTATTTTACTTGGGGATAAGCCTTCTTCTGTATACCCATATAAAGGCTTCCGACTCTTTTTCTACTGTGATCATTTAATGCATTGCTCACAATTTGTTAGACAATCGGCCACGACGCTCTTACTAACGAAACTGTGAGAATTGGAACCCTTCGAAAATGGCTAGTCTGATGGCGCTTGCCAGCTGCTCAAACAAATTTTAGAATCTGGCATACAAAGTCTAAGCACCTTACACAAGCCCATTTGAAAACGGAATAAGTCATAGTACTTTTATGGACTTCACTCATCCACAGTTCCGCGAGAGTTCAATCAGCCTTTATTAAGCAAAAAGAAATGAAATTTTCTAACAAAAATGCGCCGGGCAGAGAAGGTAAGGGTCAGTAGCAGAGCTCATGCAGTCCTGTACAAATAATGTGTTACAGACTAGCGCTGGATCATCAAATTCAAAGAGAACCTACCTCACTCAAGAGGTCACGCACTTCAACCTTCATGTAGTTTCGATTCAAGATATCTTTATTTCTCATCGGCAACCCCCGTTATATACATGTACATGTATATCTAACACAAATACATAGTCGAACACACATTATTGGCCTGCGGTATTCCAATAGCTCTGTGTCAAGTGTATCCGGGCTGATCTCACAGATGAAACGTGGGGATGGGTGGGGGTAAAACTTCGGTAACCCGTATCAGGAATTTATTAGCGTTACATAAAATATGATTTTGGATAGAGCAGGTCTGCCAGCGTGAATTTGAATTCAGATACTGACTGAGTTGCCTGCCTATTTAAGTGTTTTCTATTACTTCTTACGCTTGACTTAAGTAAATAGCGGCCGGCCGAGAGACAACAATTGTACCAACACTATCAGAGGTCAACTGTACTACCTCTCCCTTTATGAATAGTTCTATCTTTATTTTGATCATGTAGTTTTGAGAAATTGAAGCCATAGAGACCGTTTGTGCGGTCGACAAACCTTGGGGATTTCATCGACGCCTCTCATCTCATCTCATTGAGTTCCCGAGCGACAGAAAATTTACTCCGTGTTCTGGTATAACAAACGGCTGAGAGCCCAAAGCACGTACACAGAAAAACACAATATCAGTGTTTGAGATGAGGTGATGAGGTCGGTGGTCGGGGCGGTCTCGGGGGTCGGGTCGAAGTCGCCTCACTCCCAACCCTCACTCCCAACCCGCCGGGAGGAATCCCCGCCAGAATTCGGCACTTGTCCCCGCAGCAATTTTACGTTTCTCAAGAGAAGAGAAACTACACCTTATCACAGCAGAGTCTTGACCTTTTTTTTAAAAAAAAAGCCACCGACCTCGTTGTTATGAATCAAACAAACAAATCTGCCCTCAACTCCATCAATTCTCTTGCCAGAATGTCAAATCTCTTTAAGCCCCTCAGAATCAACGATTCCATCGAGATTGGTCATCGTGTTGCTTTAGCTCCGCTTACGCGTATGCGAGCTCATAACAACCAGGTCACAAACCTCCACACGGAGTACTACTCCCAACGCGCGTCTCGCCCTGGCACCTTCATGATTACTGAGGCTACCTTCATTAGTGAGGCTGCGGGTGGTTACGCATCTGCTCCCGGGATCTTCAAGCAATCCCATATCGACGGCTGGGGCAAGGTCTTCAAGGCCATACACAAAAACAAGTCTTTTATATTTATGCAGCTCTGGGCTCTGGGTAGATGTTCGCCTAAGTACGAACTGGACAAGCTCGGCCACCCCTATGTTAGCGCGTCAAACCTCCCTGAGCCCGTCAACAACCCTGACCAGCCCATCCCCCACGCCTTGACAATCCCTGAGATCAAGGAGTATGTTGCTACCTATGTTCAGGCTGCCAAGAATGCCATTGAAGCAGGCGCTGACGGCGTCGAAATCCATAGTGCAAATGCTTACCTGCTCGATCAGTTTTTGCATTCCAACAGCAATATTCGAACCGACGAATATGGCGGGTCCATTGAAAACCGTGCAAGGTTCGTTCTTGAGGTTGTTGACGCAGTCAGCGCCGCCATTGGGGCCGACAGGGTTGGAATCCGCTTGTCTCCCTGGGGCGAGCTCGCTGGCGTTCATCCTGGCGTGACTCCTATTCCCCAGTGGTCATATGTCATTGGCGAACTCCAGACCCGCGCCGAGGACGGCAGAGGTCTTGCCTACATCCATGTCATCGAACCGCGCTGGGCGGGCAAGGCAACTGCTGTTAGATGGGAACTACAAGGTGCCAGTAAAGGCAGCAACCAGTTTGTCCTGGACATTTGGGACGGTCCCGTGATCCGCGCCGGTGGCTATGATTTACCCCTGGCTTTAGAACACGCGAACGCCAACGACCGAACCATCATTGCCATGGGCCGTCACTTCATTGCGAACCCAGACCTGGTCACCCGTTGGGAGAAGGAGGCGGAGCTTAACAAGTACCATCGCGAGACCTTCTACGCGCCGGACGAAAAGGGATACATTGACTATCCTTTTTTGGCCGAGTCACAAGTAACACTAGGTTGATCAATTGCTGTTTCACGTAACATGAATAGATTAAGATAAGAAGTAAAGGAACATTATGTGACGTCAAATTAAAAGTTTATCATCAAATAACACGTTGTATGGTGGGTATGAAGCGATTAATTCAATACGTTTGACTTAAATTAATGAAAGAACTCAATTCTTGAAGTCTTTACGAGGGTTGAGTTGAAATTACATATTCTAAATGAGAGGGTACACAAGCAAGCAAACGTACACAAAAAAGACTGGAAGAAAAAAAAAGCAACTCTATAAAAAAAGATTACAGAAAGCCCTGCTGGAAGACTTTAATCTTTGTAGAACGGATAGTCGGTATAGCCTTTGGCGTCCTGTGTGTAAAAGGTATCACGATTGTACTGGTTCAGAGGCAAATGCTCTCTCCAACGTCGCACCAAATCGGGGTTAGCAAGAAACAAGCGGCCAACAGTAATCACAGTGTTATTATCTGCATTTGTGTCTTCCACAGCATGGTTATATTTGTATCCGCCAGCGCGGATCAGAGTGCCAGACCAAATATCGCGAACAAAGTGGTTGCTGCCAGGGTTAGTATCGTCCGCTTCAGCGGCCTTGACTGCGGCGCGAGGCTCAATGACATGGACGTACATGAGACGTTGTCCAGCAAGGCCACGCTTTTCGAGTTCCGCAATCAAGCATGAAAATTGGGGAACCACACTAACTCCTGTGTCAAGACCGCCAAAGGCGCTCCAGGGAGAAAGGCGAATGCCGACTTTGCTAGGACCCACTGCGGCGACAACCGCATCAACAACCTCCAAAGTGAAGCGGCATCGGTTTTCAATGCTTCCGCCGTACTCGTCTGTGCGGTTGTTGGTGTTCTCATGCAGGAACTGATCTAAAAGATAGCCGTTCGCGCTGTGGATCTCCACACCGTCTGCACCAGCGCCAAGGGCATTTTTAGCAGCTTGAACGTAGTCTGCAACGTATTCCTTAATTTCGTCCTTTGTCAAAGGTCTAGGAATGGTGTTAGGAGGGTTAGTGGAGTGCTTGGAATTGTCAGGAACATTGCTCGCCGAGACAAAATCTAGCCCACGCATGTCCAAATCGGCTTTTATGGCTGACCTGCCAAGAGCCCACAGCTGATGCACTATTTTGGATCCATTCTTGTGAACGCCGGCATACACTTTTTTCCACGCCTCAATCTGTTCTTTGGAAAAGACGCCTGGCGCGTTAGGATATCCAGCAGCCTTTTCACTGATGAAGGTGGCTTCAGTTATGAGGAGTGTTCCCGGTGCAGTTGCACGCTGGGTGTAGTATTCGACATGGAGGTCGCGGGGAAGATGTTCAATTGCGCGGAAACGTGAGAGCGGAGCAAGGGCGATGCGCTGCTTGAGTTCAAAGTCACCGACCTTGATGGGTTTAAAAAGGTTAAGTTCGCTGCTAGCTGTCATGCTGAATTAATAAGAATGTAAATCAGTGGGTATCAATCGGTTGATAACTGTGATGATGAGGCAGTTAGAAGAAGAGGCCTTGCTCATGCTTTATATAGACCTTCATATAGACCTTCATATAGACCCACATGCTGCTGAATGATAGCCAAATAATCCGCCTGTTCCGCAACTCTGGAGCAGGTCTGTTCGCTGGGTCCTGCGATATATACGAGTTGCCTGACACTGGACAACTTACACGCGCTAGGCTCAAACGGGGGAGGTTGAACTTGTGTAGTCGTCGCGATATTGCGCAGTGCATTCCCCATTGGGTGCCCCAGCGAAAGCCTAAGGACGAATCACAATTCTGGGCAGAGATTAGTGCTTGTAATGCCGCACAATGTCTTTACACTCTCAGAGATAACAAATGATAATACACTCACAGCCGTTTGAGTCTTTAATTAGCGCTTGAGACTTTAAGACTTGAGCCTCACTCAGAGGTAAGGCATTTCCCGGGCTTCCGTGCGTTTATAATGTTTCCATATAAGCCGCACATGTGTTCTAGTATACCCTATTGGTATGTGAGGCGGAACCTAGCAAGTTACCGTATTTAGTATCAGGTAAAGGGTTTTGCCCCCACATTTTATAGATTTCTCTAGGAAAGACAAACGGCGCCAGCTGCACTTTGACCCTCTTCACTTCAACCCCACCCGATACCCGATACCCGAATCGAATGGCTGCCGCGACCCGGAGACTACTGAAAGAACTTGCCGCCAACGCAGCAGATCCGAATCCTGCGCTTGATGTTCTTGAGCCGGTCTCGGAAGAAGATATTTTTACTTGGAGAGCCGTCCTGAAGGGCGCCCCCGGCACTCCATACGAAGGTATGTCGTTCGGGCGATTACCCATCCCACCAGTCGAATCTTTGGCTAACGGGGCACAGGCGGGCGATGGAAGATCAAGATAACGATTCCGGTTTCATACCCCCTGCACCCTCCAGGAATGACCTTTGAGACCAGGATCTGTCATCCCAACATACATTTTGAAGTAAGTACCGAGGTTCAGCATGATCACAACCCTCTTATGCTAACACTTTTTTTAGACCGGTGAGGTGTGCTTGGATGTACTCAAGAATGGGTGGACGCCTGCTTGGGTTATCTCGTCGGCGTGCACGGCGGTCCAGGTCATGCTGAGCGACCCGGAACCGGACAGCCCGCTTAACATTGACGCCGCCAACTTGGTGCGCTCGGGAGACAAGTACGCCTACGATGATCTGGTGCGATACTATACCACCCTCTACGCAAAATAATGACCTTTCCATATCCCTTCTTGCTTCTTGTATTCTTTCTCATAGCAATCAACCCGTCACCGTTACTCGACTTGTTGCAGCTCCCGCCAGTTCGTGTGTAACCTAACCCTCGCGTGCTCATTTGTGAGTTGTTGACAACAAGTATCCTGAAGGGAAAAGAAAAAAATTTCAAAACTCATAGTCAAAACAAACTCTACATATCACATCGTTGGGCTGCTCTCGTTAAGCTAAATTTAAACAATATTAAAAAGCACCTGAATGAGATATCTTCAACAGGTCTGTCATCAGTGTAGTTAAAGTAGAGTGCCCCAAATCAGTCCATTCTCCAGAGATCGCCCGGAAAATCAGCAATCAAAGCCGATCTAGTGGATCATAGAGGCTTTCCTCCAGAGAGACAGAATTAGCCATGGAGGATCAGTTAGAACAGGCCATCAGCGTCGCAATCCAGGGCGGTGGTGGATCCGTCCAGCAACAAGTATGCATCGCTCTTACATAGAAGTACCGAAGACATGACTAACTTTGCAGGCAATCGAGTTTTGCAACAACTTAAAAGAGTCCGACGTTGGATGGCAAATCTGTCTTGCTCTATACACTAGCTCTACCAAACGGTAAGCAGCGTCTCCCCCTGTTTTCCTTGAGCTTATTTCTAACATCTTTTAGAAGCCCCGAAGCGCGATTCTTTGCCCTCCAAACCATCGATGCAAGGCTGCCCAAGCTAGAAAAAGGCGAGCTCGAATATGTCCGCGACACTCTTTCAACTTTTGTCAAAACATCTCTTGCGCTGCCAACACCCACAGACAACCTTGGCGCAAGCTTCCTCAAGAACAAACTCGCCCAAACTCTTGCATTTGTATTTATTCTCACCTATGAAAGTATTTGGCCATCCTTCTTCAACGACTTTTTAGAACTTCTCAGCTCTTCGGAATCACCTATTGGCAATCGTGCTGCTGTTGACATGTACCTGCGCATTTTGCAGGTCATTCACGAAGAAATTGGAGATAATCTGATTATGCGTGATCAAACTGCTGTGAAAAGAAATAACAACATGAAGGATCTGATTCGAGAACGTGACGTGGCTAAGCTGGCGGACTCCTGGATGAAAATCATGCAGTATTACTCTGCCCCAGAAATTTTAGAAGGCGCACTCAAGGTTATTGGAGGATGGATCTCCTGGATTGACATTACCTTGATTATAAACCCCACATACCTCACCTTAATTTTTAACTGCTTGCAGTCGGAGAGCCTTAGGCTGACGGCCTGTGACACTTTGGTAGAAATCATTGCCAAAAAAATGAAGCCTGCCGACAAAATGGAGCTGATCCAATTACTAGATCTAAGAACTGTAATTTCTCAGATTTCATCTACCTCGGACGAAGAATTCGACGAGCGCGTGGCCAAACTGTCCAATTTTGTGGCGCTCGAACTGGTTCATATTATGGACGGCTCCACATCCATTGCTGCTAATGTACCATTACAAGATGGCCAGGCTACCCAGGCGGAACAAATGTTCAATGAGTTTGTCCCTACCATTATTCACTTTCTTTCAAACGAATACGATGACACTTCTTCCCAGGTGTTTCCTGCACTATTAGAATACCTAGCATTTGCTCGTAAGGAAAGCAAGCAAGAAAAGGCCAAAGTCGACACTTCACAACTGCAACGCAATGCCGCAAAACAGATCGTCAACTTTCCTGCCGACTCTAATTTCATCTCTACGGAGCGCCGAACTATTCTACAACAACTGCTACCAAAAATTATACTGAAAATGAAATACGACGAAGACACTCCTTGGACAGGCGGTGAAGATGAAAGCGAGAGCGAGTTTATCGAAATTAGAGCCAGACTGAAGGTGCTCCAAGATTCAATTGCCAGTATTGATATGGACTTGTATATTGATGGTATTGTGGAGGTTGTCATGAGCTCTTTGGACCCATCTAAGGTTAGCTCATGGAGGGATGTCGAACTAGGTCTGTATGAATTATCTGCTTTTAGCGAGAGCCTCAAGAACGGAGCTATTGCTGTCGTCAAAGGCATTGAAACTAGAGCATCTCGTACGCTTTACGATTTGTTTTTCAAAATGATTGAGTCTAACGTGGTTCAAATGGATAATCCCTCTATTCAGCTTCACTACATTGAGCTAGTCAACCGACATTCGTCATTTTTCAACGCAAGCAATACAGATGCGCTAGCAAAAACACTGGATACTTTCGTGTCCCCTTTAGGTGTCCATAATAAGAACCGCCGGGTTCAAGTGCGATCCTGGTACCTATTTTTCAGGTTCCTCAAGAGCATCCGCAACCTTGTTGGCGACATCGCTGAAAACGTATTCACGTCTTTGCAAAGTCTACTAGAAATTAAGGCAGTTGTCCCCATAAAAGAAGACTCAAGCGAAATATCTTCCGATGCTGCCGCTGAGGCTGGTTCTTTCGACTCTCAATTATACTTGTTTGAACTTTGCGGTCTGCTTTTTGCGTCTAGCGATAATAAGATTTCGCTGGTGCAAAGATTACTGCAACCCATCTATGCAGATGTAGAGAGATGCTTGCAGATTCCCTCTTCAGATCCTCTGACGAGTCTCCAAGTGCATCATGATTTGATGGCTTTAGGAACTTTTGCTAGAGGTTACAATGATACAGGCTTTGGTGCAGCTGCAAACAGTGATGAAATCAATGCCAAGCCGCTCGAGCCACAGGTGTTCGCTGTATTCAAGACGGCAACCCAGGTCGTCATCACGGCGCTTGAACGCCTGGGAAAGTTTGAGGTTATCCGTGACGCTGCGCGATTCTCTATCGCTCGGTTAATCCCAGTTTTGGGCATGGAAATCTTACCTGAGGTTACTAGGCTTATTAGTTGCTTTTTAGAGCAGTGCAAGATTGACGAGCTCATGGACTTTCTGGGCTTCCTTGGTCATCTTGTACATAAGTTTCGCACACAAGTTGGTGTTTATGAAATGTTTGATTCACTTATGACTCCCCTATTTGGGCGCATTTCGCAAGCCCTCGACGAAGGCGATGCCGTTGCCGCAGGCGGGTCTACTGATGCCGTAATACTCAAGAAAAGCCTTCGTCGGGCGTATCTTCAGTTTATTTTCAATGTGCTCAACAACCAGATGGGTGCCTTGTTCTTCAGTAAGTCGAACACAAACATTTATGAACCCATTCTACAAAGCGTGCTCACTTTTGCCATGGAGATCGATGTTGACCAACAGTCCTCCAAGCTGGCAGTCCTGACCCTTAACAAGATGCTCCAAGTCTGGGGCAGCGGGGTAGTCAAGCCTGATGCATTCAACGCCGGCGCTTCCGTGCCTGGCTTCGAAACCTTCACATACAACCACATGTCCCGCATCTGCTGGGAAATTCCAGCGCTGCCCTGTTTCAACCCCAAAGATGCACAGCACCGTCTGCTCCTAAGTGATATTGCCATGCTTCAGTATACCATCTACGAAGTCCGTCGTGATGTGTATTTGGGATATCTCCAAGATAACTACTTCCCGAGCATTGGCCTACCTTCCGAGTACGCTGCCGAGTACGTCAAGACTCTGGCTAGCGCACAGGATGCAAAGAAGTTCAAGCCGTACTTTGTGCAATTCATTGTTACGATATCGAGTAAATAAAGGAGCTTTTTGGTGCATAGCCAAGTTGCTTGACTAAATGAGATAAACGAAAGAACTCAAAAAAAAAAAAACTGTTGACTTTCCCTTGAGGATCTACATACCAGTCTACCTGTATTTTAGTTTTAGGATACGAAAGATTCCTCAATAAAGATTTCTGATTTTAATAGTATTATAGATATTTTCGCCTGGATGTCTCATGGCAAAGAAGTCCATGGAATACTACGAAGCACACGTGGGCGTGCAAGTCTCACCAGTTCTCCTTTGAAAAGAGACCGGTGGCTCGATTTACTTAGGAGAGCGCTTGGAACCACTACGCCGCCAAAGTGTGATGCATGGATTTCAGAGGAAGGTTTCTCTTGAAAATCCCCCCAATTCGAGGAAAAATGTCATCAAAGCCAATTAGAGCATCAGCACCACTAACGCACTCCACTCCCGTTGAAGGCCTTTGCTGGCTGCTGAGATGCCTTTTTCAACAAATAAATTTTAGTTGAGTGGAATAAAAATTAATGGTAAAACTTGTAACAACTGAGTTGAAAAAACTGTTTAATGAGCGCTAATTAAGTGATGTACACATGTATATCATGACAACAAAAAAGGGGAAATCAAGTAGTTGGACTGATACGGAAAACGAGTTAAGTCTAGAAAAATGCTTTTCTCTCCAACCAAGTTACGAAATGTTAAGAAAAATAATAGGTTTGGTATGTACAAGTAATTTTATGATGACACTTCCCGCCAGCCAGTTACTGGTACTGCTGGTAAGCGATCTGCTCCTCAATGATTCTCTTTTGCAGACCCTTCTCAATCTCCTGGCCAATGAAATCCTCAATCTCCTTAGCGACTTCCGGACTCTTCTGGCCACTCTTACCATGCTTGGCGGCCATCTCTGCAAGGTAAGCCTTTTTGGTCGAACTCAGTGGCATCTCCGGGGCAGTCATCTCACGCAGATCCTGTGCCGTGATCTTGGGTCTTCGCTTGTAGCGCGAATACTGATTGCGAATTTGACCAACGGCAGACTGCGGCATGGGGGGCTCCAGAATGGAAGTAGGGAAAAAGGTTCGCTCCTCAACCACGTCTGCAGGTGTGGCGTAGACAGATTTCGCTAGTGGTTTCCGGGGACGTGGCCATGGAATCACTACACTAGGGTCATGCTCTAACCTGCGGATGGGCAAAAACTTGTTGTAGTCTGCGTCGTAGTACTCACCGTCTAGAGATACTGAGTGAACAGCAACATCCTTATCGCTTCCATCCTCTTCGCGAATCGTAGCCACCAGTCGAACGTTTTCGATCTTGGTCATGTTGGGAACGTCTACAACAGGCTTGGTCTGGCCAGGGAAGAATGCCTGAGGCGGGATCACGGTGCGTGTCGTGCCTCCAAGTCCTTCTACAGTCAGACCATTACTCTCCTTCATAAGTGAGGTGACCTTTCCCACTCTTCCTTTCTCCGGCCCGCTGAGGATCTGAACGCGATCTCCAGGCATGAACTTCCATTCGTTGTCCTTCAATCGCTTGGTTTCGTCCACATTGTTTTCCATCTGCATCTTAAAGAAGCCGGGCGCTTTGCGCAGCATGTTGGCGTGCTCGTGCTCCCGTTGCTGAAGTGTGAGAGACCGGTTTTTAAAGTACCGCGCATAGCGGGACACGTTCTTAGACGACATGACGCTGGCGACTTCGACAGGTGTTGGTGTTGTGATGTTTGTCTGGCGGAGGTTTCCTTCAGTGCTGAAGGTTTTGACATTTTTTTTTCTTTAGGTGTTTGGTTGGCTGAGAATTTCAAAGACCCTTACCCCGGACCCAAAACTACACAAGGACTCAAATATGCGGAGTTCGTGATACCATATAACATTGGAAGATGAGCGGTGAGAGATTATAATGGAGGAGCGGCGAAAATAGTACATTAGATCAAAAAGAAACAATTACCACGAAAAACAATACAAACAAAAAAAGAATAAAAATGGAAAGGCGACGCGCGCAATGTTCTCAGTGCTCAGTGCAGATAGCAATAAACTCTTGTTCGTTAACTGTCGGGTTAGCAAAAGCCTCTGGACAAGGCAATCAACACAAATACATACTCTCGCCGTCCTGATCTAAGTCAAACTCATCAATCATGGCATGTAACTCTTCTTCATCTAGGTTTTCGCCGAGCTCCTGGGCTACGCGTTGCAGGTTTGCATAAGAGATCTTGCCCTTCTTGTCAGTGTCAAAAAGTGCAAACGCACGACGGATCTCGTCTAGCGGATCGCGCGCCAAGATCTTTGCTGCCACTAAGACAGTTAGTCTCTATCAAAATAAAATTCTTTATTGGCACATACTGACTTGCATAAAGTCGTCGAAGCTAATCATCCGGCGACCGTGACGGTCATGGTCTCGCAAGATCTGTAGTACTTCTGGCTTCTTGCTATCAAAGCCTAGGGCGCGCATGGCGACCTTGAGTTCATGGTAATCCAGAAAATTGTCATTGTCAGTATCAAACACGTCGAAAGCTTCCTTGATTTCCTGACGCTGATCGTCTGTTAGCTCGCGTGGCAAAGCGTTCTGCCCTTGGGCTCCACCCTGGCTTGCCAGAGATGAGGATGCGCCAGCGCCCGGGGCGCGTGAATACCCTCCTCCATTGCTATTGACACCTGGCGCAGTAGCAGCCATGGCCGTTGAGAAAATGTTCCGTCGTTGTCGCGTCGCTGGTTTCGACTCCGAGTTGACGGATCCAAGGTTTGAAGTATACATGAGTCTCTGGACAGGCTGGAAATTATATGGTAAGACCGCCGAATTGGAATTGCCGATGGTATTGCGTTTTGGTCGTGGAGGTCTTTCGTCACGGTTTCTGCGCGTAGTGGGTGATGAGCATTGTTTATATTTTTTATTTTTCTGGTTGTTGGAATTTTTAGGCCCAACTGGAGTACACCTCCTGTGTTGCAACGCCAAATCGACTGCCACGAGAAACATCACCACGATCTCAATGTACGCTGAAACGCGAGACTCGAGCTTGCCGGCCGCACAACTGGCTATAGGCTCTCGTGTCAGTGTTCATGGTAAGGTGGGTACTGTGCGATACGTTGGGACTACTCAGTTCAGTCCTGGGCAGTGGGTAGGCATAGAGCTTGACCTGCCTGAAGGCAAGAATGATGGTTCCGTACAGGGAGTTCAATATTTTATTTGCGAAAGTCAACCCTCAAATGGCTTTCATGGGCTGTTTGTCCGTCCAAATATGCTGAAGAGTTCAGCGGTACGAGCATCTTCCGTTCGCTCTAGCACAACAGGCTCACCTAGACTACCATTGAGCCCGAAGAAGATGGTATGTAGATGTCCAATTCAAATGGGAAAAGTATGCTAATAATTTAGACCCCTCCATCCCCTACTAAAAAGCCACCTATAAGCCGGCGTTCCAGCACTGTGCCAGGCGAAATCACCCATCCAATGGCTCCACCTTCATCCTTTTCAATTCGACGGAGTGTCGTTCCTGGCGAAATACCACTACCTTCTCATGTGGGACGACGAAGTATAGCCTCTAACGAAATGCCACCACCGCCTTCTTTTTTGAAGAAGAAACGTTCGATTTCAAATTTCAACGACAGTTCAAGCTCTACTCCTCAAATCCAAGCTCTTAATGGGTCCAGACCATCTTCCTCTTTCATTGCTTCACACTCCCGAACTCCTTCCATATCCAGCGACAGATCCATTTCCTCCCTGGGGCGACCTGAGTCGCGCCTATCAAGGCAAGCCTCTCCAGAAAAGACTTTTGGTGCTGGTGTTCTTAACTCTGCCGTACTTACTCGAGAAATTGAAGATTTGAAAAGCAAACTTAAAGTAATGGAGCGAAAGCGCAGGGAAGACTTGGAAAAGCTCAGCTCAGATGCAAAGGAGCTAAGTCATGTCAAGAACGTTGCCAAGCGATTGGAACTGAAGCTAGCTCCCATGCACCAAGAGATTGTGGAACTCCGTGATAAGCTCCTGCTAATACAGTCAGAAAAGTATGCTCTTCAAGAGGAACAGGCCAAAAACGACGAAATACTGGAGCTGTCTGCTCTAGATAAGGAAATGGCCGAAGAAAAATGCGAAAACCTTTTGCTGGAGCTAAATGAACTCCGAGAACGCTATGATGACTTGGAAGTTGAATGCGAAGCCTTGCGCGAAGAGAATGCGCTGTATGAGGGACTTCAAGACGAAGGATTAGAAATTGGAAATCAGAAAGATCGGATTGAGAATATTCGGTTAGCAAAGAAGAACGAACAACTACAAACGGCGCTTCTCAAGTTTAGAGACCTTATGCAAAATCAAGAACATTCTAGCCAGGAGAAGGTAAAGAGTCTTGAGAGTAGTGCAAAAGATGCTCAAACACTTTCAGACTCGCTCGAACAGACCAAACTACAATTGAATCATGCAGAAAGTGTTATTGCTGACTTGCGTATACAACTGGATAATGCGCTTGGCGCTGAAGATATGATTGAGACTTTGACCGATAAGAATTTGGAACTACAAGAGCGGATTGAAGGGTTAGAAGCTACTATCAATGAGTTAGAAACTCTAAAAGCTTTGAATGATGAATTAGAAAGCAATCATTTATTAACTGAGAAGCAGTTATTGGCAGAGGTGGACGAACTTGAGGAACTGCACAGTGCGAATCAGGAAAAACTAGTTCAGTCTGATGAACGTAATGCTTACCTTGAAAGTGTAGTATCCAAGTTCAAAGAAGTTGTGACTATCCTTGAATCTGATCTAGCTGAACTGCGAACAAGCAATCAAACCATTAATGCCGACTCTGCGGCCATGGCTCAGCACACCAAGTCTCTTATGGAGCTCAATTTAAAGTTAAGCTCAACTGCAGTGGAGGCAAACTCTAAAGCAATGGACTTGCTGCTTGGCAAGTTTGAAGCACAGCAAGCACTGGACCAACTCGCAATTGTCAAGTGTTATCTACCTAATAGCTATACCGTGGACGAAGTAGCTATTGAAGCCCTACTGCGGTTGGATCGAATTGCTTTTAAGAGTGAGATTATTGAGACTTTTCTACTCGAACGCGCTGCAACTCTGACATCAAATTTGTTTTCTGTTGTCGAGTATACAAAGATATTTACTTCATTGATTGAAGTTCGGCGATACTCCAGTGGCCTTGCCTATTTCGTGAAGAGTTCTTCAATTGATGAATTTCAACAATGTGGCGATTATTACACACAGACAGAGCAGATCGAATTAGGTTTGTCGTCTCTTATTGATATTTTAAAAGCTGATGCGCTACAAGAAAAGTCCATCTCAAAAGACTTGGATACCATTTTGCATAAGCTCTGGGCGCTCTATACCGACTGTGCTAAGGGGCGTAAGGAGGAACCTCAGCACGTACTTGCCATTAATGACCTTAGTAGCATACAACTTTCTAGCAGACTCATCAACGACACTTTCAATGATTTGGTTAACGCAATGAAAGAAATTTCACTTGATCCATGCGAAGACCCTGTTATTACTGGGGTAAAAAGTCATCTTGGCGCTATTTCTCGTCTCAAGGTACTGACGACGCGCATCAGCAATGAACTAGAATCATTGTATGCCGAATCCAAAATTCTACCAACCGAACTTTATGAACAGTTAGCTAGAGTAAATGCCGATTGCAAGTTACTGGTGGTTTTTTTTACGTCTGTGTTGCAACGTCTACGATCTTCAAACTCTGATATCAAGCCCTATTCAAATGCTGACTTTATTAACCTATTAAAGAAGCAATTTACGAACGTTTTTGATCCTGATAGCGAATCGACTGCTAATATTACCCTTCTAATATCTGAAAAACTGGAGCACGTTGTCAAGGTTGTGAAGGAGTTTACTCTATCAGACAGCACACTCAAAACAATCACAAAACCGATACCTCCATGGATCCAAAAAGAAACACAGCTAACTAATATCAAACTTTCACAAGCAGAAAAAGAAAAGGAGATTGAAGCGTTGAAGCTTGAGGTACAACGGCTGGCCACAAATGTTCGTGCGCGTGATAAATCAATGGAAGAACTACAGGTGCGCCTTGGTCTTTTGAATTCCAAAATGGAAAAGTCCAAGGATCAAGTTGCAAAAATTACTGAGATTAAAAAAGCACTTGCTGAAAGCGTTGGAGAAGAGAAACGGTTACAAGAGACTATTACGAATCTGAGAAAAGCGTTGACGGACCAACAAAAAACGATTGTCAAATACAAGAAAAGTGGATTTAAGACAGACACAGGTTTCTTGAGTGGCGATTATCAGGAGACTTTAGAAAAGGTTGCTTTTGCTGGATTGAAATCCGAGATTAGCAGTCTAAGGGCTGTCATTGGACATCTCAGTCGGTTGCAAAGCGAAGAAGAGGATTTTGGTTGGCTGGAACCAAGTTTGAAGAAAAACCTAGTCTTCACAAAGCGAGAGCTCCAATTCCGGAATAAAACGCATAAAATGTTTACCGATATTCGAAAGAACGCACTTGAGGCTGGCCTTGTATCAATACATCGACCAAAGACTGGCAATAGTCGCAAGGATCGTTTATCAAAGAGCCAAAGCCTTGTTCAAAAAGACAACGTTGCAAAGATAAGATTAATCATCTCTAGTGTAAACAGAGACGGTATAGTTCATTAGAAATTATTTTGTACTAATTATGCAAAGGTTCATTGAAAATACTCTCATCGTCGCTATCAGATGGAATAGGTTTTTGTGGCCACTTCTTGGCCAAGTCAATGCCAGACCTGGGCCATATCAGTTCCAAGAAGTAATAAATAATGACATCCACCACTACGCAAATCACAAACAGCTTACCTGCCCAGGGTCCTCCATCGTAGTACTTTTCCAGGCGTGTAATGAGAGGCTCGTTCAAAGTAGCAGCATCAATATTGTCGTAAACTTGCTCTGTCCGTCGTGCAACATCTTCCCAGCCGTACATGTGTTTAATCTCCTCGTGGAAAAGAGCTGGTTCAACTTTCTTCTGTTCAATGAGCTCAATGGCCGAAAGTGTGCTGGCAACAAGAGAGTCTTCAGATGGTGACGCAAAAACCGTCATATGTGACGGGAGCACTTCAGGGATACCCCCGACTTTTGTCGTGACAACAAGCAGCCCACATGACGCAGCCTCAACGATTACAGTACCAAACGCTTCAGTAAGAGAAGCGTGAAGGTAGATGTGGCCAGTGGTCATAACGTCGCGCACCTCCTCGTGCCGAATTCCGCCAATGAGCTTGACACGCTCTTGAAGTCTATTTTTTTCACGCATTTGCTCAAGGTCAATCTCCTTTGGACCGCTACCTGCTATTGTGAACTGGACGGTTGGATGTATCGCACATATTCGTGGAATAACAGCTGTGAGTAGATCTGCACCTTTATTTGGAAAAAGTCGCGAGATGACCACGATTGTGATATGATCCTTGCTGGCCCTCGAAGCATCAGGAGTAAAGTTGGCGCTCACTACTGCATTTGGTATCACGCTAACAGATAATGGATCCAAACTGGCTCGGAGCACTGTATTCTCCTTACAAGTGTGAGATACACAAATGACGTGGCCAACATCACTCAAGCTGAACTTGAGCAGCTTGTTACCCAGTATACTTCCAGTGTCGGCAAAACCAAATAAAGAGTGATCCGTAAACACCGTCCTCAGTCCCATAGTGCGTCCATGAAGAATTGCTTCATGGCAGAAGCTACTTAAACTGGCATGACCGTGCACAATGTCGATTTGTTCCCGGATCAAAATCTGTCGAAGCATCGGAAAGAAAGAAAAGACTGTCGGGAATGTCGATTCGCGGTGTAACACAAAAAAGGGCACATAGTAAACCTTTAGTCCGTTGGTTAGTACTCGCACGCCCATTCGTGAGCCGTATGCATGTGTGATGATGACCACTGAATGCCCTCGATCTATGAGGCGTTGGGAAAGATGGTAAACGTGAAGTTCTACACCCCCCGGTTGGGGGAAAAAGAAGTCCGAGACCATACTGGAGCGTTAGAGCTGGGAAACCTAGGTCATGATCGTAATAATACATACGCGATATTGTACCGCGTCATTGCTGAAAATCTTCGTTTTTCCGAGTATGCGAATGAGGGAGATTTGGGCCAACGTCATCAAGCGAAGATTGGGATGTGTAGCACATTCCCTAACCTTCTGTGAGTTATGCCTTCTGGTAATTACTTATGATAAACTTTCCTCCCTTGACACGATTCCGCACGTTTAGCTACTTATAAACCCTGCCTCGCTAGTCCTTGAAGCAGAGGTATTCTTGGTTTTATAGGCTACCGAACTTCAAATGGCTCAAGAGCCAACCCCTCAAGGCTTGCCGCCGGCTTACGAGTCTGCTCAGCACAGCCCCGGCTATGGAGCTGATGGCGGTGCCACCTCTCTTGCAAGTGAACGGGCTGGGCTACTACAAAATAACAACTATAACGACCGAAATAGCAGCGATACTGATATTAGCTCATTGTTAGAGAGCGATGACGAGGGATCTACTGCCGCTGTGCGGCGCGAGCTAGAAGAAATGGAGATAATGGAACCACAACAAGCTGGACAGTCCTTTCCGGCAAGAGCGAGCATGGCATCTCTGCGAATAGCACACAGTCTGAGCACCAAAATTATATCGCCTGTTCAGCGTATGCTGGACCCAATTGCGACGTTCATGCATACTCTTAATATCAAATTCGATGCTTTCATTGCAAGGTATGGAAATCCTTTAATATTGAAGAGACTACTTTACTTGTTTTTTGTTTTTTTTTTGATTTTTGTTGCATTTCAGGCAGGCGTTCTCCCCGGATCTGCCAAAGACGCATTTGTGGGGGGTGGTGAGTATCCTGATCCTGAAACGCTGGTGGACTTTTTAAAGGATTCTATAAGACCAGAAGAGATCAAGGAACACCTCGAGTACCTGTCATCTATGCCACATTTTGCCGGCACAGCGGGCGATTTGACGCTGGCGAAATACATCAGAGAGGAGCTGAAGTCCTTTGGCATGAATCAGGTTGGATTGACGGAAAATTCTGCATATATTACTTACCCCAACGAGACTGAGTCGTCGATTCAGCTTCAGCTTTTAGGGGATAACCCTTTCACAGCATCAATGAAGGAGGACCTCATGTACGAGCATCCTACTGAGTCACAAGCGCAGCCGAAACCATTTCATGGTTTTTCTGCATCTGGGGAGGTTCAGGGACCGTTAGTATACGTCAACTACGGAACGAAGTTGGATTTTGAACTACTAGAAAATAAGGGCATTTCCATTACGGGATGCATTGCTATCATGCGGAATGGAAAAATGAACACAGGCCTAAAGGTCAAATTAGCAGAGCTTGCTGGTGCTATTGGCGTCGTTACATTCAGCGACCGATCCATCTCACGACCCGGAATGTGGCCTGAAGGGCCAGACTACCCGGCTGGAGCTGTTGAACGGGATAGCTTGGCTATCAGTGCCATGGTGCCTGGTGATCTCTTATCACCTGGCTACTCCTCTATTGATACTGCCCGCGTAGTGGACGACATACATCTTACCAATATTCCCACAATTCCTGCTGTGCCAGTTTCTTGGAAAGATGTGACACCGTTTTTAGCAGCTATCGAAGGATACGGAGTAGAGATGCTGGGCTCTGATGTACCTAAAATTGACTCATGGTGGAGCGGTAACACGTCGTCTCCAAAGGCTAAGCTTACTAACTATCCTGTGTTAAAGAAGCGCCACCCTATCTGGAACGTATTGGGCAAATTAGATGGCCAGGATCAATCAGATCTGGCTATTATCATTGGGGCCAAACGTGATTCGTGGTGCTATGGAGCGGTAGGCCCAATGTCCGGTACTGCTGTTTTATTAGAAGTTGCACGCATTTTCACTCTCATGAGTACCAAGCTTGGATGGAAACCACTGCGTACCATTTATTTTGCAAGCTGGGATGGCAGTGATCAAAATCTAGCCGGGACAACAGAGTGGGTGGAATATAATATTGAAACGTTACGAGCTAAAGGCGCAGTCTACATCAATCTTGATGATGCAGTGTCTGGAGATAATCTTGAAATCAAGGGTCATCCAATGCTACAAACCGTTATGAAACATGTTCTTGAGGCGGTGACGGATCCGATTTCTAACCATACGCTAGGTACCGACTGGAGCGCAGAAAGCATGAAACCTTTTGATGAGCCAGGCGATCACCTTCCGTTTCTTTCCTATGCTGGTATACCATCTATTCAAATGTCATTCCGGGGCGACCGGTATCCAAAGAATAGTTGCTTTGACTCATTCGAATGGATGAAGAAATTCGGAGATCCAAACTTTGATTACCACAGCACTTTGACAGATATTGTATCAAAGCTTATCATTCGCTTGGCTGACGACCCGATACTGCCATTTGATATTGGGTCGTACGGTGACGCAGTTGACGTTTATTTGAAAGATCTGGAGCGCTACGCGAAGGCTCAGCCGACATGGGAAGATCATGGTGCAAAGCTGCTTGATTTCAAAATTTTGCACGAAGGAGCCTATCGAATTCGAGAGCTCTTCAAACTTTTTATGGCTTTCCGCACTGATTGGATCACGGTTACGAGTACCACTGGCGAGCCACCTGGTTTCACACATATGCGATGGGCGTGGAACTCTCGCATGGTCAACCTTGACAAAATCATCCTTGATGAGAAAGGCTTGATCCCACAGCGGCCTTGGTTCAAACACCCGATCTTTGGCCCACAGTTATGGCATCCAACTGAAGGTGATTATCTCTGGGGAACGTTCCCTGGGATCCGAGACATGATTGAAAAGGGGGATTGGGTGTCTGCGAATGATTTGATAGGGAACACGGGTGTCAAGCTAGTGTATGCGGCGTCGCATGTTCATGGATAGGTGTAAAAATGAGAAATTGTTATCATCAATTGTGTGTATCAAATATGATTGTTATATACCCTGAAGGTACCTCCTTCATTGACATATGCTGAACCCTGCATGACTAAGCACTTTTTGGCACTTTTCATGGAGTGCCCTAATATACACTTCGACGAGCCGAACCCCATGTTCCTGCACAAGCAGGAAACTCGCCGCTGCTAGCCCACAATGCCTCCGAGCATGTCTACAACATCTCCAAGCATGTCGACCGTAGTTCAAGCGCTCACGAACTTACTTGTGAGTTGGTCTGACTTTTATTTCTGTCAATTTGTCATCTGCTAATGGATTAACCAGAATACTATAGCGCGGCCGGTCACTTCTCGCGTCTTCACGGCGGCCAATGTTCGAGCCTTTCTCTATGTGATACTTGCCTGGATTGTTGTAATAGTTCTTCAGATATTGGCATTTGTGCTCTACAGCAGCATATACTTCTACTATGTCCCGGAACGCGTTCATTCGGCCCCTGTGTACTTTGATTTCGGTGCCAATATCAACCCAGTAGAACCTACATCAACCGTTGCTGGCATCATTGACTTCAGTGAATCGCCAATCACTTCTCTCAAAAAGTCTGTTTTTTACTCAGTTGAGTTAGAACTGGAACTTCCTCGTGACACTTACAATGCCGACCTCGGCAATTTCATGGTCTCGTTGTCAATGCCCCGACGTAACGATCCTCATCTTGATTCCCTCCTTGCACCGCATGTGAATAAGCGTCCTGCTATTTTGCCGTTCAGGAGCCCTACATTGGAATTAGCGAACACTGCGGCGTTTTTGCCGTTGTACTTGACGACTATTTGGAGACAATCATCGACGGTGGTGGTGCCACTTGCAAAGGATGTACCATATTCAGGTCTCTCGCTCGAGAAAGGCTTTGGCATATCAATTGATAGGCGAGTGAATATTGCACAGGCAACATTGAATATTCACACACAGTACGAGGGTTTGCGAGGATGGATGTATCATTACCGAATCATTTTGTTTGTAGTTGGCCCTGCCTTCATCTGTGGTATTGAGTGCATTGCGGCTATTGCAATTACATGGCTGGTTGTGAACGCGTACTCAAATGATGATGATGCTGTTGCTTCCATCTCTGCGACACCCCTCGGTCGATTGTCTGCAATACGAGAGCATAAGGAACGCTTTAACCAACTTGAGCCTCCAGCGGGAAGGGAGGATACAGATAATTACCCATCCCCCGCGGCCTCACCCATGGCTTATAATAATGAGTCGGATAATGGAAACTTGGACGAGAATGATGGGTAGCATGCTTAACTTGAATACACAGCACCATAAAATAACCTCAAAAGATTTTAATGAAGCAAAACGTAAATTATACATGTACAGGTAACAAGTCAATAGTCATCATAATACTCACCATCTTCGCTGGATGAGGATATTTCAATCGCACTAGGTGAGCTTAATGCGTCATGCAATAAGTCTGACATGCGAATCGCAGAAGCTTTACATTGCGCATTCATTTCATCAATTTCATCAATCTCAGCATTGTAGGAGGGTCGAAACTCCTTGTTATCAACCGTAGTAGATTGAACCATAATATGCATGTTAGGTCTCGCGTCAATATACATCTCGCTGGTTTGAGAAGTGTCGGACAAATCTTCAGCTTCCGGAGTGTCAGGGAGAAAATTTGGCATTGACCTTCCCGCATTTATATTACGCACCGGAGTATCCTTTTCGACTTCCATCTCATCAACATTTGTAGTTTGAGGTACTACTCCTATTTTGTTTCCTCCACTATCCATCTCTGTCACCAGTGAAGTACTTCTTGTGTCATGCATGGTTTCAGTCACGGCCACGAGAGATTCAACTGGTAAGTCGTCATGAGCCACCTCTGAAAAGAGCATAGTGTCTCGTGCGTCATGTATTTCCTCATTTACAGGAGATTCAACTGGTGCGTCGCCGTGCGGAGCCTCTGCCACGAGAGGAGCTTTTTGTGTGTCGTGCATTTCTTCATTCACGGGAGAGTCAATTAGCAAGTCGTGGTGTGGAACCTCTGCCGCGAGAGGAGCTTCTTGCGTGTCATACATATCATCCTTCACGGGAGAGACAATTGGGGCCTCGTCATGAGACGCCTCTACCACAAGAGGAGCATTCTGTGTGTTGTGCATTTCTTCATTCAGGGGAGAGTCAATTAGCAAGTCGTCGTGCGGCGCCTCTGCCACGAGAGGAGCTTCTTGTGTGTCGTGCATTTCTTCATTCACAGGAGAGTCAATTGGCAAGTCGTTGGGCGGCGCCTCTGCCACGACAGGAGCTTCTTGTGTGCCATGCATCTCTTCATTAATAGGAGATACAAATAGCGAGTCGTTGTGGTCCATTTCCGCCACTAGTGGAGCTTCTTGCGTGTACATATCATTCTTCACAGGAGAGTCAATTGGCACGTCGTGGTGCGGCGCCTCTGCCACGAGAGGAGCTTCTTGTATGTCATGCATCTCTTCATTCACAGGAGATACAAACAGCGAGCCATTGTGGTCTGCCTCCACCCCTATTGGAGCTTCCTGTGTGTCATGCATTTCTTCATCCATATCAGAGTCAATTGGAGAGTCAACGTAATCTTCTGCAACAAGTGGAGCATCTTGTGTGTCATACGTTTCTACATTTACAGGAGATTCATTTGAGGAGACGTCGTGGCCGCTCAAATCTGGAAACGCAGTAGAGTCATCAGGCGAGGAGCGGTGCCGCCTGTTACCTTTGTTCCCTCCAGGCCCTCCACGGAATCCTGGCACTCCGAAATCTATCTCCATTGCCGCAAACCCTTCCATGTCAGAGCTTTCGCCTTCAAGGAGGAAAAAACTGTATAGCCCATCGTAAAACTCATTCGTGGTTTGCGAAGCTAAAACATTTTGGCTTTTAAATCCACTGACAAACATTTGGTAAGGGTCTCGCACGCGTGACAAGGCAGTGTATACTTTTCCTGGTGCTCTCACTCCAGTAAGGTCAATAAAGGCGGATTCTAAAGTACAACCTTTCACGTAATGAATAGTGCTAGCAAAAGCCAATATCAACGGTAGCTGCATGTATTCACTGTCAAGAAGGGGCAAAGGAGAAATAGTAAGTTCGCGATCCTCGTAATTCTTAACAATGGGTAGTGGAATGTCTGGGTCTGAGACTGAGACTGTCATGTCCGATGCCACTTCTTTTGTAAATCCAACGATTCTTGTTTGCAATCTATTGTGATGAAGTCTACCTGAAACATCTATACTCCGGGTTAACATAACTGGAGCGCCTACTGAGAGTTTGACAACAGCTCGCGTCATGCCTTTTGGCCAATTGCTAACCTGACCGCTTCCCATATAAGTCACTATGGGCTCTCCCAGATTTTTAAGCTCGTCGGTGTTTGTTTTGTCAGCCTCCTGATCATTTCCGTAAATTCGCATCAGATCTCGAGTTGAAGACGAACTGGAAATTGGTAAAGGGTTGCAATTGTCGTGTAGATAATCTTTCCAACCCGCAGTATTCCCTTGTCGCAATTGTGAGAGGAGAGATATAAATTCTGGATTGGACTGACGAAAATTCTTTTTCAAATGTATGAAGTGTTTGAACACTCTATAAAACCATTTTGCATCAAAGATCTTGGTATCAAATTCAGGCATCATTTGGAGAAAGTCGCCTGCAGCCACTATTGTAATACCGCCCCAAGCATCGCTGCAGTCCCGGACAGATTTTGCCGATTCTTCCATCCTGCCCGCCAACGTGGGGTCCAAAAATCCAATCTCATCAATCACAATGACATCATAGTCCATCCAGAGGTCGCCAGACATTGTATTATCACTGGGAATATAGCCTGCGAGTTGCTGAATGGTTGTTGGATTAAGGCTTTCGTCGAAGAATGAAGCAGCCTCTGCTGTAGCTGCAGTAATTGCTATTCGTTTGCCAGCCTCTTGGACTGCCTCAATGACAGCATTGAGCATCCGCGACTTACCAGTGCCAGCCGCACCTGTGATGAGCGTTCCATCGCCATTTAGAATATTCTGAATAGTCCTTGCTTGTGTTAAGGCAAATTCGTCCAAGTCCTCTCGACTCATCGCTGGAGAACTGCGGAACTAGGATGCTGCAAAGTTTTTGAAATTGTCGTACTTATTGAAGAGAAATCCGAATTTCCCTCTTTCGTTTCTTGTACAGTGTTCCTAGCCCTAACAAACCCCATAATTTGATGCTTCGTTGCAATGTGCAAGTCTTTTTATAGCCTACCAAATAAAAAAAAATAATGCACGTAGAATCCTGTACGCGAGATTTCAACATAAACATGAAACGTATACTCTCGGGATATGTAGAAGGCCCAGCCTGCCACTGGTAGACGCCAATCCTAGGCTTCTTCGCCTGATCTGTGGGCGAAAACAAAACGGATACACAAACGGTACTAGACTTTATATTAAAGTATAATACTAGTAAAGAACAAGGCTGATATAATAAAATTATTATTATTATTATTATTTGTTATATGTCAACTGCGGTTTACGTACTTTATAGACGTTAGCAGCCAGCCAGGATACCCGGGGGACCCGAGTCGTTAGCGGTGGTGCTGATTGTCTAAATGGCCTAGATGGTCTAGACCACTGATTTCAGTCAGCAAAGCCCGTTACTGCTATATTCACCGCGCCAAGCTCAGAACTACTAATAGCAAACAAGGTGTCCCATGGCCTACTGATAACGGAGGCTTGCAGTTCACAGTTATATGTCAAAGTGTTGTTATACAGGTAATCTGAAGGAAGTAACTGGGATTAGCGTACGACGGCATAGCATAATATTATAAACATTTACAATCGCTCTTCTGGTTAGCCACACTAGCTTTGTTTCTCGAAATGCACCCCGTGCAGCGTTTTGTTTTAGTTCAATTTGCAGGCTGGACTGACCTGATCACATCTAGGGCAAACGTTGCCGATTTCGCCTAAAGGATGAAAACAAACTTCTATGTTGGGCTCCTTTTTAACGAGTGATGCGTGTATGCATGGGGTAGATACGAGACTCTTAGTAGCGGTGAGAAATCTTGCCAAAGAGAGAGAGGTTATTTGAGTATGGAGACTGGTCGGAATCTTTGGAGATATCGAGTGGTGCCTTCCCGCTGTTCGGATGAAGACTGCTGGCATTGGTTTTGACATAGAGAGTTGGGAGTTCTTCAAAATACAAGCTCCAAATGTTCTTTAACACGAAAAAAACACTAGCTATCAACAACATCACCACCAGCACTATGGTAAGTTTTGGCCTATCATTTATATCACTCTAACAAACAGCCTCGCTGGGCTTTAGAAAAGATAAATAAAGAGAACCGAGCTCCTGGGTACCGCGCTGGCCACAGTTTTGTTCCTATTGAACGCACTATTAACGGTACATTAAAATGGCTCTGCCCTATCTTAGGCTGCCAATATAATAATAGAGAATTCACCGTCAATATCCGGAATGGCTTTAAGAGAAGTGAATCATACAACAATCACATCAAAAGAGACCACTCCGATTGTGTAGATGTCTCCAAAGCTATCTCGTATGGTCACGTCGTCTTTGATCTCCCACATCGCGTACTTGTTTGCACGGCATCGCAAGTCACAATTTTGAGTGGCACATTTCAGCGGCATGAAATGAAGTGTACAAGATGTGCCAATTTGGACTCTCTTCCTCTTCCGCTAGATGACCTCACCGAAGTTTTGGAGGCAGATGATAAACCCATTCAAGGACTCCATCGACTTAAGGGACTCCACTGTCGTCAATGTGGCGACATCACTAGAAAAACGCACATACACAGTGAAACTGATCCATGCAGATTCCAGGTGGTACAATATCCTACTTCCGAGCGCCCAATGAAACGAATCTTTGGATCTCAAGCTCCTCCCAAGCCTTTATACCATGTCACAACAATTGTGCCACCTCAGCCAGCATTTGACTATGCAATTAATAGTGAAATTCCCAGCTATGTGAGAGACCACCAACTTGAAGGCCTAGACCACGATTCTATAACTAGTAAGTCACTCTCTCGAGCTGAATCACTTGCAAAGGAATATGCAAACATATATTTTCTTACCGCCTATCTGAGTCTCAAGGACAATGATTATGCTCTTATTAGAACTCGATTAAGCATGTCAAATAGCCAACAGGAAAGTAAACCTTTTGACGTATTGACTTCGCAACGCCTGTTTCAATCCTACATGAACAGTTTTTCATCAGTTATAGTTCTCCTATTTCGCAATCGCCAAACCAGTCCACCGCCTCTTGGACGGTTAGCGGCTACATGTGTCAAAGCACTTTGTATTAAAGTGATGTACAGTTTAGAGGAACTCGACGAGGCGAAGGCTATTACGTCGGCCCTGATGAAATCGATAGGCTTCCACCAGACGCAAGGCTTTGCAAACTCACTGCCGCGAAAGTTTACGGCCGAGGACGTGAAAAATGCACCGCATACTCGGCTGGAGCTCTTGGAAGAATTAAATACACAAGGGCTAGATTTTGACAACCCATTCAACGATGCCATGAACGCAATTCACTTCTTGTGGTGTACGCTACTTCTCGACGCCGGGCCTTCTCCGGTCTTAAAAAGCGTTGTGGGGCATTTTATGGTGTACGGAAAGGATCTTACTGATGCAATGCTGCCCAGAGCCAAAAAGGCTAGAGAGATTGTGTCTGGTCTGTTATATTCGATGCGGCTTGTTGTTTGGCAGCAGACAAAGCTTCGCTCCTACACATCTGGCCTCGCACTTTGGGCTCATGGCTTACACGATTCTAAAAGCGCTGAACATATTTCGAAAATTTACGACGACATACCGCTTGATAGAAAAACGTTGTATAGCGCTGTATGGGATGATATCGTAACGAAACAAGTCATCTGTTTTCATGGCGGCACAATTTCAAAATATTCATTGAGGGCTGGTCTACAATCATTTGTTGCTGATATCCACAATCAGCTTCAAACTTTGTTGTACTCTGTGCAAGTAGCAATTGATCGTACAGACAACATGACCAAACGGATGCCAGGATATTCGTTCTTCCATGACGATGGCATTCTTTATAGCCACATTATGAGCGAAAGCAACAACATGACAAGCATTATGAGAAGCGCAATCCGTTCCAAAAATATTAGAGTTGTTAGAAAATACTGTGAAACTGCAAACGCTTTTTTACAACAGCTATTTGTTTTGATTAGCCTAACATTAATTTCAACACCCAACGAGACGGAGTTGCACTCGTGGACATTTCGCAACGACGGAGCTCTACGAAGGCTTGGTCTGCACCATGATTTGGGTTACTTTCTCTCTAGATATGTCGGAGATAAAGAGGTTGAAACTACATTTTTCATGCCTAAAACAGTGACAAACTTTCTAGTCTATTATTTAGCCCTAGTAAGGCCTCTAGTAGCTAAATTAGCTAGAGATATTCTCAACGAGGATGTTTGCCCTCAATACAGTTATGTGATTGCTTGCGATTACAACCAGATCTGGGAAACTGATGCTTTTTTACGTTTACACTTGGCACTAACGTCCAAATATTTTGAGAAATCCATCAGTTTTGATGCTTGGCGTCCTGTACCTGAACTTATATACGCTGGATTGGATGGGATAAGCTCTTCGACTGGTCACTCAGTATATAATGGGATTCAGCAGTATACACCAACCCCTTACCGACGATTAAATGGCAAAGTAGCACAATTTGATGCCGACAGAATGTGGTCGATGCGATATCACAAATATTTGAAACTGGACTTAGACCCATACGATCAGTTTTACCCACATCATACGAATGAACCGACCAAGATGCCCGAAGATCTGTGTAAACCTCCAAACGAAGATATAAAACCTGCGTGGGAGGCACTATGTGCGATCGGGAAAGAAAGTTTTACTTCAGACGAACAAATTCAAATTGCTAGTATGTGGCGTTCTAAAACGTCCTTTATTGGTATATTGGGAAGGCAAAAGGGTAAGTCCTTACTAGCTCAGTTATTTGCAAGGTCAGACCCCTCTTTGGTTATTCAGATGAAGGAATCCGGATGGGAATATGAAAACACACTTTTCTGTAACCCTAGCGAGGCTACAGAATTCACGTCTATTATTAGCAGTGGCGTCATTAAAAAAGTTATTATTGATGATGCTCACCTTGCCTTCAACGCCATAGATCCGAGCTTTTGGCGAAACAATTGCCCGTTTTATCTTCTAGCAAACGACTTTCCTCCCTTACTTACCGAAAAGGTAAAATTTCTTACAAGAAGACCAATCAGTGTTTTTCGAGTTCCTCACCGGAAAAGCTATGTGCAGTACAGAATTATATCCTCAGCCAACATCTGGACTCTGAAGGATGCCCTCATAACTATTATTGAAAAGGCATCTGACGCGGAAATTGTTGTTTATGCTCCAGACGAAACATCCAGACGCGAAGTCCAAAAAATCGTGCGACCTGACATACGCATATGTCTCCCTAATGAAATGATTTCCGCTGTAAATTATCAAGTGACGCATGTTGTACATTGGCACCACTTCAATTCCCTAATTCAATACGAATCAAATTTGAGTCTGGCAAGCTCATCTTCAGTTAAGGCGACAACTTTATTTTTGAAGGGCAGTTCCTTCCGGCGCTCCATGGACGTTGAAGTTGAAGACTTCATAGCAGCGCAGACGTACTTAGAGGGTGACCACTGCCGACGTGAAATAATTGCCTCGTTTATGGATGGACAGATAGAAGACTGCTTTGATATCCCTGGGACAGATCACCAGTTTTGCGACGTTTGCAGCAAAGACGTCTCAAATACACCAGGGGATCGCTCTTACCGAGTAATGTTGCATTTGTGTCGTCAAGAACTTCCCTCATCGTATTGTCATTTAAAGAAGGTTGCTTGTCCTGATACTGAAAGCTGTTTGGGGGAGCATCAATCCCTCTTACATACGACTCGCAAGTACATCAATACTCACTATTTTGATCAAGCTGTCGTATGGTGCTGGCTTGAATGGACGGTCGGCTTGAGCGACCTTGATCTACCTGACGATATAAAGAGGGAGACATCAAAAATTATGAGAGAGAGATGGACGGGAGAAAAAAGCTTAGAGAATGCGCTTGCTGGAATGTGGACTTGTGAATTCCCAAAACTCGTTGCAGCTGCCATTCAGCTATCTTACAGACTTCTTGAGTTATCACAAGGAGAATGAGGAATTGTTTTGAGTTTATTAGGTATGTTAGATGAAATGAAATAGAAATTGTATTTGCTCAACTTCGAATAAAGTATGTAGGGACTTGAGACTGAACGGATAAAGAGGTGCATTGGAATTATTCAACGTACAACCCAATATTGTAATCTTTCCTTTTTTAATGTAGTTTACTAGTATTAGTCCATTAACCATACACACACTGATGAAACTATTTTAGAACAAGTTTTGAAGATATTGAGTTGCGTCATAGTGCGGCGAAGAGAACTGCAGACAGATTTATCATTTCTCTCTGTGATCTTCCAAAGAGAATTCTCAATCGCACCTACCTCAACACTTAACGGAAGTATAAAATAAAATTACTCCACTGAGAAGTAAAACCTTTTTCTTCATCTAACTAATTGATATGAAGCGTGATTCAATAATCATTGTCTGAGATGCCTATTGTCCCTAAGCATAACAACATGCCAATAGTGTTAATAATGTCACCCAGTAAGCTGTGGATGCCTGACCACAATTAATCCCAACCATATTGCTTTGGTAGTCCAGATTGTACCGAATTGAGACACCCTGAGGACTTTATTCCTCCAATCAATCTAGCTCGGTTCAAACCGTTGCAGTCCGTCCTGCCGGTAGCTGACCTACTATCACGAACTATTCTGAAATTGACACAGATAGTGTTCCACCTGTAATATCTCCTGCTGCTGCGATATAACGACCATCGTTTAACGAAAGTATGATGTGGTAGAATGACAAGGACAGGCTGGACGAGTCCAGCCGAACATAAAGGTTCATTTCCACCAATGCTCACGCTAGTACTTGTGAGCTTATCCCGTAAAAACATAGAGACGCTAGTCGAAAGTGCTATATTTCTGGTGAGATTCGGTCATTCACCTCATATCTTTAAGACGATTTTTTCTGTTTCATCTTTTAGAACCCAAGAGCTTTCGGACCGCATCAAAAGGTTGGGTTCATAAGACAAACAGGCGAGTTCGCAGCATGGAACGGACCTAGAAGAGGTGCCTTCTCGAATCGATCCTACATAAACACTTGTAGTGAACTATGCTTTCGGTTTGGAAACATAGACACTAGCCAGACTTGCCATGGCGGCTAGGGCGACAATCTCGACCTAAAGAACATGGCAGCAGGCGGCAGCATATAATTCCCTTTTCTCTTAGCTTCGAGAGCGTTGAGAGCCCTATTTTTACGAAAAGGTTTGAAGGGAAACTAATCACAATTGAGCAGGACCCAATACAAAATGCAATGCAGGTAATAAAAAACGTTTCAAGCTTAAACTACTGCATTTCTCGGGTCACGGCGACTTTGCTTATCTACCACAACTTTGAACTTTGAATTCAGCGCAGTGCTTCAAAACTAAAATGTCTTTCTAAAGCCCTGCGGCCATCCTGAATAGCTCGCTGATACGAGTATATATATAAAGTAAGGTCTCGGGAAGAAAAGGAGACAAATTTAATTGATCAATCAAAACTTCAAGTGCTGCTCCCTCGCTTCACAGGCAAGAACTTTGGGTTATTGATTGGGTGAGGGTAGTATGACAGCGTGCTTAAATATTTACTAGTCTGACTGTTACTTAATTTATTATTATTATTATTTGTTATATGTCAACTGCGGTTTACAAATATATAACAGTTGGGAGTGTGTGAAGATGGCAAGTTGACAAGTTGCTTCCATTGTGTCTGAGAATATCGGTGAGCATTTCCTCCAACCGCCTCCTGGCCCACCGGAAGCGAGCTGCGATTGCAATTTCTTTAGATCAAGTGACAGATGCAATCTAGTACGGCTCCTCTTAAACAAGAGACGCAAGTATAGAGAAACACGGCAGCCCTGTTGCAATGCAATCTCACCATCAATCTGATCTTGCTAACAATTCAACATTACAATCTATAGTTGGACCACTGGTAAAAAAACCCAACAAAGATTACTGGACAGTTTCTATTAAACAATATGATAGCTACAGGCTTGGTCCAATTTATTTCGGGTGACTGCTCTTGTAGCTGTCATAGCAGCATCCTGGCCGTGTGATGTCAGTTTTCCTGGAGAGATGCCTGAAGTAATTCAAAACTCATTGTATATGCTGGGCTGACGAAAGAAAGATGGGTCCTCAGAGAGTGATCTCCTCATCTCGTTGTTGCTTTGCGACTTGTAGTTTTAGTCTTGTCAGAAAGTTGAAATTCGCGTACCTTATGTCCCATAATCGTGCGACTATCTCGTAGTCGACTTTGTGAATCAGAATGGACCAAACCGAATACCAATTGGCCAGGTATAGGTATTTCAAGGCGTAGGTCTAACCACAGCAGGCCTATATCGCCTATTATTCGGGGTAATAATTCGTGAATAACGTCAATCAGGAGTAAAAGGGTAGCAGCAGCCAAGGCGGTATTCGATGCTGGGACGCATCTTCATAATCTTCAGAACAGGCAATGCCTCATTAACAGACGAGACGGGCTTAATGGCTCTGCGACAATAGTAGGTTCAGCCTTGATTTCGACATAGAGGTTGTTGTCTGTACCAATAACCGTAAATAACCGAGTAAAGCTAGACGTGAATAAATACCTTTTTGTGGAAGTAACAAGCAACGCAAACAATCATAACTAGTAGCGCAGGTGATAGTGTATGGATGGGGCACTTCTCATATAAATGACAATGGGCTGCGCGAGCAAGAGTTGTAAAAGTTTTGAAGGTCAGCTTTGTGGTCAAATCTGGATAGTTTTATCGAAACTCGTTTAAAACGATCTGGCAGTATCGCGTAACCATTATTCAAAAAAATGGTAGACGTAACCGAATAGGAATGTGTTGATCTGGAAAGACCGAGTTCTTTTTCCAGATGTTCGATGGGTGGAGCATGCTTTGAAACGGTTTTCCTTCGAAGGCTCTTTGTTATTACAGCCGCTAGTTGGATAAAGCCGCCTGTCGTCTCTTGGGCCACCGTATGGTTTAGTTATAGCCCCAAACAGCTTCCTCCATCTTGCCTAGTAACGTGGCATGCACAAGTGCAATTTCATCAACGTAACTGATGAGTCGGTTCGTCAGAGACAGAAATCCTCAATAAGTCGTTTCATCCTTGTATTGCTGAAGAACAAAGTAGAAGCACAAGAGGGTTACTTTGATTAACATGAAGCGTATAGATAGTTGAATGACATGCTTTTTTTATTATTATTATTATTATTTGTTATATGTCAACTGCGGTTTACGTACTCTATAGACGTTAGCAGCCAGCCAGGACACCCGGGGGACCCGAGTCCATTAGCGGTGGTGCTGATTGTCTAAATGGCCTAGACTGTCTAGACGACTTTTTTAATCTAAATGTGAACGTGCCCGTACGTCCACTCAGCGATTAAGATTCATTTGCCAATATCTGTAAATGCTACATAAATCGACTAACGCATATGAGCCTGTTATCTTTCTCCTGAGGTGAGAGTGTATTGGCCGAAAAAGATGTCTGATATGTATTTTTTTGCATTATTGTCGTATTCTCTCTGCTGTGGAGTAAAAGAAAAGAAACACGGTAAAACGTGCCTACGCTACTCAACCCCAACCGCTGTTGTTCTCATCTGAATTTTGTCCCACTTTCAAGTCCTTCGCATCAACTTGGTAATTTATCAGATCTTGCGTGCACTACAATCTACCTGGTTAGTACCTACCTCAGATGCACATTCTACCTTTCCTAACATTCCAAGGACATGGAGCATAACATTACGTTGAAAAAGAATATGAAGGTACCGCCTGGCCATAGGGGATATGTTCAAGCCCCGTACCTCGACGGCAGATATTTATGCCCATTCTCTTCCTGCCCAGCGAAAAAAAGCTTTAAAAACAAACATTGTGTGCAGAGGCACGTAGCAGCGAGCGATCATTCGAAGTACTTTAAGGACTCTATGGCCGAGAGAGTTAGTGAACACCTTGTTCTCGACAAGCACTATTCTGTGCTCGTTTGCCGCTTTTCACAAAAAGTGATCTTCTCTGGCCAACTAGAAAAACACATTCGATACTGCAAATTCTGCCAGTCCTGCCCTCCGCTAGACTTAGGCGAGTTTGACCTAGCGAGAGAACTTTCAATCAATGACTGCAATGCAGTGGCCGCCATCAAGATAAACTCTCAGTCGGATTCTCCATACCAAGTAATTCAAGACAAGAAACGATACATATTTACTGAACCAGAACCCATATTCAAATATCACGCCGCAACAGTCCTACCACCTGAGCCCACAATCTCTGAAAACAATTTCCCACATTACATCAAAAATCATTTAATGGAGAATCGCGAAATTCCTCGACAGGATCTTATAGATATTAACAGAAATGAGCTCAATACAACGGAGCAATCCCTCTTCACGCTGAGCAAAATTTACCTCCTCTTAAGTTATTTAGAGCTTAGTACACCACTCTATTCGAATTTCAAATGTTGCTTGAAGGGTCGACGCAAGCCATCAAAGTACCCATTTAAACAATTAAATGTAAAAAATACCCTTTTCAGCTACATTCGAGCTTTCGCTCTAGTAAATTTATGCTTATTTCGCAACTGTGTGGGAACAAGGCTTATTTCCGATAGTGATATCTTTCAGCCAGTTGTAGATATGCTACAGAAAAACGTTATGCCTGATTTGAATGAGCACTTATCCGCGGTTCAAACATTGCTGTCAAATTTGCACCGCCCTTTTAACTCTCAGCCAGCCCAACTGGCAGAGTCGCAGGCTTACATGCCTCTTGGCAGAGAGAAACTGATATCAATGTTGAGCGATGGTGACTACGATTTTGGTATTAAAGGACTAAATGAGCAGCTGACAACGCTACATAAAGTTTGGACAGCGATTCTTCTACAGCAGACTTCCGACAAACCCATATACTTTGATGCTCTAATTCTTTATTTTCGAGCAGGCAATAATGGCCAGCACATTGAGATTGATTCTGCGAATAGGTCAGTTGTTGGCCTAATGTACTCCTTACGTTTAGTCAATTGGAGTGAATTAATGTTCCGTGCCACCAGCGACAGCTATATAACGGCAAAAAACCTTCATGAGCAGTCGTTAATGGATATTTCTGATTGCAGGCCCATCTCCCACCTCTACAACCTTAGGACCTCAATGGGCCGACTTTGTGAGAACCAAGTCAGGTTAGGGACAGCATGGCAGGACGACAATAACCCTGACACTCTTATCCTGGGCAGCGGAGATATGTTGACATTGGAAGAGATCAAACAGGGAATTGAATCATGGGTAGGCGATCTTGTAGTGCAGCTTTCGGATCTAACTATGGTCGAGTTTTCCATGGATATTTCAAGTGTTCCAGGAGAATCACAAGTTGGCTTTAGTGAGTTTGATACCAACGACCCATTACACGAGTACATCACTAGCAAGGGCGTGTCCATTGACATTGATAGCTACGTTAAAAAAAGTGAAAAGTTTATCAAATCTCTTGTCATTCTGATGCAAATTTGTTGCGTGGTCTCTCCTAGCGGAACTGACTTTTTCCGTCTTACGTTCAGAAACACAGCACAGCTGCGGTCAATCGCCAAAGAAGGAATACTGGTATTTCTGGCGTTCGAGTATCAAAAAGAGAAGTCCAAAAAATTCTCAATGGGGCCAAAGGACAAGCTGGCCACAAATTTGTACTTACCGTGGAGTGTGAGTGAACTGCTTAGTCGGTATCTGGCAGTAGTCCGAACATATATTTGCAATCATTCTAACGTGTGCAGTGACTACTCTGTATATTTGTGTTGTAGTCCTGCAAAGCGATGGGATATTAACACTTTTTACGATACTCACAACGCTTACACTTACAAGTACTTTAAAGTGAGGATGTCGGGAACTGCGTGGCGAGGCATATTGAGAACTATAATGAAAAAAGTTGAAGGTTTAGGCCCCATTAATACTCCCCTTACATTGAGCTCGTCATTAGGGACTTTAGCGTCACATTTGGGCCTAAGTATAGACAGCACAAATGATGCGGGCAATTACAGTCGTGGAGCTGCTCATCTTTATCATTCGTGGCTGGGTTTTGAAAAAATTGATGGCCAATATGCTGGAAAATTTTCCAAACCTAGGGTGAATACTATTCCATTGGAGGCTGCAGTCATTCATGATGCTAAGCCCTTGCGCGATGTACTCATTTCTGCAAACAAGAGATGCGGCAGTTCACTGGTTTTGAGTGAATTTCAAAAAAGGAGGAGAACTTCAAATACTTGTTGGACAAATGATGAACAAAGGGAAGCTTACAGATTTTCAAAAGAAGGCAAGTCATATTGCGCCGTCTTGGAAACTATTGATAGCAAAGGGGCCATTTTTGAATTTTCCCTTTTTTCGAAGAGATTGGCTTGACAGTAATTGTCGTGCCGTCGACTACAATAAAAAATGACTTGATTTGCCGTCTGTCTGATTATGGCATTAACGTTGCTTCTGAGACTGATAGGACTACAAAAAAGCCAGTCCAAGTGATCACACACGATAAGGCCATAGAACTAACTCCTAATCTAACGAATTGGGCTTTTAACCGGCCTTTGAAGCGCCTGGTATTCTACGAGGCACATTCAATCATCTCCAATAAGGATTTTTGTTCACTAGCTAGCAAGATGCTATCCTTACATGCGCAAAAGATTTTCATATCCGCCACTTTGCCCCCACATTTTATTACCTCAATTGAAAGTCTAGCCCGTGAGGAGCTTCCTGTTATCCGTCAATATTCCACAGCCCGACAAAATATTGAATACTGCGTGCTGGATTGCAAATGGAGGTCGTCTGCGAGCATCTATTTAAGGTGGATCGTAGAAGAGTTCATCGACAAATTAACAACAAACCCTAACGCCCTTCTACTGATCTTTGTTACCGACATTGCAGAGGCAAAGTTGATCAAACCGTTTTTACCGTTTGGCATCCGCCCAACAACCTTTGAGGATGGAATTGAAGATAGACGCAAGGTATTAGCAGGGCTTGGCAATGGCAGGTACAATGCCATAATTTGCACGAAGCCGATTACGCTGGAAATGGATCAGTCGAATGTCTCGCTAATAATTCATTGGTGCAAAATCTTCAGCCTCATTGAATTCGCACAAGCGACAGGTCAGGCTGGAATAGCCGGGCAGCCTATAAAAAGTATATACCTAAAGTTTCACGATCACAAAAAACATTCGGAAGACCCTGACTATCATGCAGCCATTGAGTACGGAGCCAGAAAACATTGCAGACGAGTCACAATGACTGAATATATGGACGGCCATCCGTTGAGCTGTCGTATGCGACAAGGCTACGCCAAGTGCGATCTCTGCCAGTTTTGTCCATCACCATTCCGTCAACGAGTCGATGCGCATCCGGGCCATTTATTCAAGGCTGACTTTCAATTTGAGTTTGTACGTCAAAGGGTTGAGGCAGAGCCAAGGTTCTATTGCCTTCGCAATGACGAGCACTCAGATGGAGAGGCTCCCTGTGACGGAGCAAGAAATTATTTCAACTGCCACATTAGGGAACTTATGACGTTAGGACATTGTTATACATGCGGTTTGAAGGAAGTCACAGACAGTGGTTTAAGACGACATAATAGCTCGGAAAGTAAATCCTGCAAATATTCGCATGCGATGCAGGAAGCCTTGATGTACTGCCACATGGCGCACAGAAATGAGCCATTGACTAACTTCCACCTGTCTTGTGCTCTTGAAAATAGAGTCAGAAATGCTACGATAAAAACTAATACCGTTTCTTATTCAGGTGATGTCCACATTGTGCAATCCGCAATTCAAGTGCTGTTTTGCAGTATGTTTGGTGATGCTCTTGTTCTAAGTTAAAGTTTCAAGTATAATTTAGCAATAAGTATAGCAACTCTGCACTTTCAAATTTCTTCCTCGCTTTCTCACTACGCATATTTTGCGAGCACGTAAAAAAGGGGTAGAATTCAGCAAATACGCCAAAATAGGTCTAACCTCCTTGAGGCATGCCAAAGAGCGCGGGGTCTGTTCCAACAAACTTGAGGCATGCTAAAGAGCGCGGGGTCTGTTCCAACAAATAAAGTAAGGAAGCAGATTAGTTTGATGGTCTAGTCCACTATTTATCAGCAAAATTTGCGCTGTTGGGCCCTAATTCAGTCAGCCTTGTGCGCCAAAGTCTTTTGTCTTACGATTGTTCGGCCTTTTTTTTTAAAAAAACTTTTTTTTTAATAGTCTATAGTCCGTAAAAGATTATCCATAATGGATACAATATAACAAATAATAATAATAATATAAGTACACAAAAATCAATGACATAAATCTCTGTCTACCTAGGCTCGGGGGCCACCAGACTAGTCACCATGTAAACGTTCTTGTTCGCCTTCTCGCAACTTTTCATTGCATTCTTCTGGTACCCCAATCTAGTTCGAATAACACCTCTGATTCACTCCTCCAATTCGCTTTTAACACATTAAAGGCCGCTGATGGAAAAAATAACTTGTGAGAGAAAAAACCGTAGCCAAGTATTATCCACTTTGATCGCTAGTGGGGAGGAGGTTTAGTTTGCTGCTGCAAAGAATGTAACAACTGCCTGCAGGCCAGCGTAGCTGTCTAGGAGGCGTGAGAGATGTTGAAAAACAACGAGATTAGAGGTGCCAGCAGTATGAGATACAATAGGAGTAGAAGCACTATTGTTATCAGACATCGTAATTGTATTTACATTCGAATTTTGGTTGCCCTTTTACTTAAGGTAAAAGGGCCTCTTTATATAACTTTGCTATATAACTTTGCTATTTACTTGATAGAAAACTCCCGAAGAACATCCAACGTTAGACTAACATCAGTCTAACGTTTAGCACAGCCATCATCGCCACCATGAAGGCGATGTCTGTTGTTGGAGTGAGAGCCAACTCATTCTGAGATACTATAAGTTGTTTCTAAATTGTTCCCGAAGATACTCAAGTTTGGTTCTAGAGACTCCCAACTGTAGATATTATTATTATTATTTGTTATATGTCAACTGCGGTTTACGTACTCTATAGACGTTATCAGATTGGTGGTCTAGACCGTCTAGGCCATTTAGACAATCAGCACCACCGCTAATGGACTCGGGTCCCCCGGGTATCCTGGCTGGCTGCTAACGTCTATAAAGTACATAAACGCAGTTGACATAAAACAAATAATAATAATAATAAAAAGTTCTAGAACGTACTCAAAACAGTGCCAAAGTATTTTGGCACATACAATGTAGATTTTGCTTTGAGTGCTAGAAACGCATTTTCAACAAGAAGTTTAAACAGAAACAGGGAGTCAGTTAGGAACAAATAAAATCAGTTACCAAAACACTATCAAATTGGAACTGGATAAACAAGAAGCATTGATGACTAGAAGATTGAAGTGAAAACAGACTCGACAAATATCTTGTAGGAAATAACGAGAGTAGTTTAACAAAAAGGTCAATACTGTATAAGACAAGCATACTTGTAACCAGTAGTGCCTGTGGACTTACAGACAGCAAACCGAGTAGAGGCACTGATGCGGCAGAATACCTGCATAATAATACTAACGATGTTGAAAGAGGATTTTATCTTCCTTTCACTATTTACTTTTTGTGTTTTTGTCCATATAAGCTCTGCTCCTTTCTATATTTGAATTGTCAACATGAATTCTCACCTCACCCTGGGTCGGTCTCTGGCCTTAAGAAAGCATTATTGCAAACGGTGATACGAAAGGAAAGACAGTATGGGATGGAATCAGGAAGTAAGGGGCCGTTCAGCTGGTGCGTGAAAACAGAATATGTGAGTAGTACTGAGCCTCTGTGCAAGTCCTGAGTGAAAAAAAAATACCAGACATGACTTAATAAGAAAGCGTCAAATAATACCTAGCAATAAGCGAGTCTGAGCGGATTGTGATTAAAAAAAATCAGATAAGAGAGACGATGAGGCCGCTTGACCCCGCAAATATGGTAATAGTGATGAAGATATTCTGATGAAGAAAAAGCAAGTCGTTCCAGGACCTGGGGGTGTTGGAGTATGTCTCCCATAAAACTTAGGCAATTGTTGATTGAAGTAAAAAGAACTACTTAGCGGAGCAGTGCTCGCTTTATATAGACAATGTACACATAAAAAAGATGCGTGAAAGTAATAAGAAGTTGGCTTTCAAGAGATATATCTTATTATTGTCCCGTTTGAAAAATACTAATAGATGTTTAGTAGCTACATAAACGTAAAGTGAAACATAAGTCAGTATTAGTACCATTAGACCGAATTCCGGAGAGGCAATCGACAATTTAGATCGCTCGCTGTAATCTAATGGGCATTCGATAAGAATATGGCGCGGCGCCTCCATTATACCGCATTCACGTAAAGGATCTTGGATTATGATGTTAAGTCTTTCAAAGTACTCTCCAAATTCGCCATGGCCGGCCCTGAAATGTACCAGTTGGATGAGGATCGCTTGATCATTTATCACAACTATGAGCGGGTTTCGGTGGTCATACAGATGATCACCCGTGACAGTCCTGTAAAACTCTCTTTGATACCTTGCTGAAATGCTTTGTCCCATTCATTGCGCTACATGTCTTTGACGGTTTGCTTGAAAAAGCGTAGAACTGCCCAAACTTACTTTCTTCTTTACCTTCTTCCACGAAGACAATTAGTACAGTAGATGTCTATGATTAGGTCTGGCATATCCTGGATGTCGGCACACGATATTCCGAATACTCTCCCTTCTGGTGCTCTCAGGCGTAGTCGATAGACGGAACTTGTAGAATTAGTGGTTCTATTGATGCGGACTGCGTACATTCTTGCCAGCTCCTTCTCACGGTGTAACACGGAAAGGACTTTAAGGCTTTTGCGTCACGCATCAAGTGGTGTCAATTTTTATGCTCCCCAAAATTCTTCGAATGTCGCGCTTTGAAGCTTTCCTAGGCTACTTGGTGAGCATTTTGCGCCAGACAATCGACACATTTCGATTATAGGTATTGCACACGCAAAGCAGCACAAACCGCAAGTATGAATGGAAAAGCGCAACTGAGATGGCATCGACAAGGGAGCGCAGACAGGACCTGGGTGGCAACGTTGACTCGGTTCAAGTCTGAAGTAAAAGGCAATTGCAACCATCACCTGAGGTTGTTGAACATGTGCAATTGAGGCAATCAAACTTT